>JAUTBT010045351.1:0-16598 GCA_032361225.1 Lepetodrilus schrolli | reverse complement strand
GTGCACGAAATTAGGGTACACATTATTCGATTTGGTCTTAAAATACAGAATGTATTTAATGCGTAGGAATTAAATGCAATCACAAACCAGTCGCATTGTTCGCATTAATATCCTGCTCGCATTAATTTCCTGATTTACAGTACATGGTGGATATCTACTGTTCAATAATCAACAGTGTTGATTTTGTCTTTTTTGTTTCTTGAAGCTGATTGGTTGAAACACCAGGACTACTTTCACCCTAGTTCCCACGCACAAAAGCTTCAACGAATCTATTTCATTAACGCAAAATAATTGTGTGATGCAGAATTTACGTTGTAATTGCATTCGATTCTAAGGAAAAATTCACACTAATGCAAAACACACGTTATAACTTAATTTGTAAATAATTTACTGCTAAATTCAGACGGATTTTCATTCAAACAAATTTATGGTTATGCACTTTTACACTTGTCTGCTGCTTTCTGTAACCTGTTGTTCGCAAACAAATCTGGCCACATTTCGCCTATTAAAGTAAAGGACTTTAATAGAGATTTAATTGGACGTGTACAGATAGCTACAATTTGTTTGTTGTGAACACTAGCTTATGTGAAATGCACAGTTTTGCCTGACTATCAGTTTTTCCTGATATTTTTTTCGGCTGGCCATTTACACTAAACTTTTCGTACTCACTTGAAATATTTGCAATGTTGTTATGTACATGCTTTTGCTACCATTAAATTATTTGCATTATAAAAGATAATTGGCATCACATATTATCTTTTAAATGATGTATTCAAAGGATCTATATTTTGCTGTGGGAATATAAATACAACACGTATAACAAGATGAATACAAAACAGCTGATTAGGGTCGCCTCTCAATACACAATACAGCAGTTCATCAGCAGTTTTCCATGGTATATTACATTAAAATGATTATATTGAATAATTAGAATAACCCACTCGATATGAGTGATTACTGAAACTATGTCCCTCGTGAAACTAATGTTCAAAGCTCAGAACTGTGGACATTACTTTCACTCGGGACATATTTTCCGTTACTATATAAGTATTTACTATTTTATTAATGCTAGACCTAACAGATTATGCAACCTTTGATCTGCAATCTGTTGGGTTCATCCGATTGAAAGCGATGATCGATTACAAAATCCCAACCGTTTCCCAACACTACTTGCAGGTAAATCTCACCTTTATTTACCAACACTGTATGATAGTAATCGAATTGGGCAGCCAAAGTGGCTGAAAATAATATGCAATTAAGATAACTAGCAAGTGATTAGTACTTATTACCATGTCATTCATAAAAATGTGTAATAAAGCCATCAGAAATAAGGGCCTTTATTTGATAAAGTCCACTCACAAATATATAGGTTGATGGTGCAGTCTGAGGACATTAATCAACAAAGTCTTCAGTCTGTGCTAGCAAATTTTATTTGTCAAAACTAAATTTGATAGTTAAGACAAGTTGTTAGATAGAAACTGTATAGAAAACAGGCACAATTCAATTGTCCTCACCTTGTCAGACATCCTATTCATTATCACAGACATATATGAACAAAGACAATTGCACACATTTCTTCGTGTTGTTTATATTTTCCTCTCAATCTATTTCCAGCTCGCTTATAGTCCCACTTTTTTTTTCTAAGTTAAGCTATCCAGCGGACAGAGCATGTCCAGTAATGTTACTCATTTCCGTGTCAACCATGCTGCATATGTGTCAGGTCACCCTGACCTTCCAACCTGCTCTTAAACAAAACCGAATGTGCTTGAGGTAGCCTTTTGTTGTTTACAGCAATTTAAAATAAATTAGAAATAACAGCAATATGCACCCCACGGCCCTGCTTTACTCTGCATACATTGCATGGCTATATTTATTTATATATATATTTATTTATTTATTTACTTATTTATTTATATATTTATTTATTTTGTTTGTTTGTTTGTTTGTTTGTTTGTTTGTTTGTTTGTTTGTTTGTTTGTTTGTTTGTTTGTTTGTAATTCAATGTATGGTTATATAGAATATTAGAAGCCTGTTCATAATTTATGTGTGTGTGTAAACCAATATAAATTCTATGTCATTCTCAGTGACAATGTAAGTTGTCTGAATATATTATCTCTCTACAGTCAATCATTTCACATAAATGTTGCATTTGATTTTTATCTAAAGATGTTGGCCAATAAAATTCTTGACAGCTGCTTCATACCTCTGTGTACATTAAAGTGTGTACACTGTAATTAAACCAAGTGAGCAAATTAATTTCAAAGCAATATGTTTTTAAATAAATATATCCAACCTAACAAATTGTAAAAATAATCATAACATTTAGGAAATAAGTAAGATACATTGTCATCCAAAAATGCATTGTGTATTCATGTAAGCAGACTGTAAACAATGAAGACTTGATCGTGTGGTATTCAGTCTGGTTACCGTGTGATAGATGTCAACCGAGGCCAAACAGAAAACAGAATGAAGAAAATAATAATACCCATAATACTTTTCTTTGTTTCTTTTTTCTTTTTGTTTTTGAAACAAAAAAGTCCTTTCCGACATGCTGACATAATTAACATTCAAACATTTTGGATTGAATGGATTGAAATGATTAAAAAAATTAAACAAACACATTTATAGGATTCCAATGGCTTCATAGCGCCAACACAATTGATAAATACTGAATTTACTCAAATTCCTGTTTGGTATAAATAATGACTTTACTGCTTTTGTTGTGGCTGCTTGTAAGTCATGTACACAGCAAAAACATGACATGAATGACGAAATAGATAAATTCATCAAGGGATGGTATAAATCATTCAATTTGGAAGTGCAAATAAAGATACATGGGTTGTACATGAGTAGAAATTAGTAATCGGACTGATCTGGCCTTGGTCACTCATCCCAAACCCACAGCAATGATTACATTACATTATACACAAGTCACTGACAATAGAAAACTGCACAGCAACAAAAATAACATATGTAGTCTTCCATAGACCATGAAATTAAATCTTGTGTGGAGTTCCACAAAGGAATATAGCTCAACTGCTTCATTAGTGGAAAACCACTTCACCCCTTCGAAATGAATACAATCACAGGTTTGTTTACATATGTCATGGTCAAATGTCTTTTTACATGAAAGTATGTACATTTGATGTGTATATACAAGTATATTGGGTAAGCAGCTACATTTTCCGCATATCCCACTGGTTTTCAATACATGTATCTATGTAGCTTTATTGGTACCAGTGGCCGTTAAAGGTTATTTTGACCATGTTCAATTATTAGAGTTATCCCCCTTAGTCTATTAGACTATAGAAAATTGAGATATACAGTACATTACTAACTGATATTTGGAGGTACAAAAGCGATTATATGTATGCAAAGTGTATGTACTTTGCATTTTTAACTCCAAATCGGTCCAAAATAACTCAATCTGTGATTGTATGCCTTTAAATATAAACTTACAGGAACAATTTTTAGAATAACGATTGATTTATTGTATTAATGTGTGTGAATATTAAGATTAAGAATGAACAATCATTACAACAAAGTGTTACTTAATAAAATGAAAATGTAAATTTACCATCAAATCGTAACAAAATCATCCATCAAAGTTAATCATGTGAGAAAGAGTTCCACAGTGACGTCCAATTCCAAAATCACTGGCACAAAGCTATACCCTTCGGTCCACAGCACAGATGATCAGCATAGATGATCAGCATAGATATTAGGTAATAAAAACTGTGAGATGTGAACTGTACAAATAGTATAAGCAATATGTGACAAGGTTCATAAATCATATACTTGAATGAGAATTATGGAGTTTAACATCACTGCGGGAATCTTTCACCCATTTGCGACGATCATATACTTGAATACTACCATAAAAGTGGCTGTTGTGTAGGACTAAGCTAGGTATTCATTCATTAACAGTCAATCAATATCATTTATTGATTCAATATGTCATTACGCGTTAACGATTTTACAAGATTCCACACTTATTAATTAATTTGTATATTGGATACTTTATATTCATATATAAATAAACCAATACACAACTAAATACCATCAACATTGATCAATTAAAATACTTTCTTATGTTAAATATATTATCCATTGGCATATTTCAAATATCCACCAGACTTTTGATTGACAAACAAACAAAAATGAAGATTGAGATGATGTTTGAAACAATAACTAAATTATGAACATACAAAAATAAATCTATAATTTGCACATAATTTTTTTTTAAATAGTAGACTATAAGATACTGTTCACTAACGAGTATAAAATTAAAAAAACTATTTCAAATGTATAGAGATAAACTGATCAAATTGAAACCAAAATCTGTAGTGAATGAGTTATTGAGCAGGAATCTTTCACTATAGATTTCCAAAATGACAACAAGCGATAGATACACTACACTGGCTACTGTGTATAACCTTAGTACAGTTCATCACATGATGAAGGATTAGCATAAATCCATACATTCATACTCTATCTGTTGATTTTGGCCTGTAAGTCTATTGCAAAGCTGTACTACTACTACTAATAATAATAATAATGTGAACATTTATATATTGCGCCAAATCCACGCTTGACAACATGCTCATAGCACTACATTATCAAAGGATCTGTGCACTTAATTTCCTTCCCAACTCCCTGGGGAGTATACATTCTCTGCTGAGTGAACGGAGGCATTTTCGAACTAAGCCACTTGACCAAGGTGACACCACAATTTTTTTCAGCCTGTGATTCAGTATGTGGGGAAGGAACGAATCCTAGATATGTCAGCCGTGCAATGTACAGGACCATGTGCCACCATGTTCACATGTCTGTCCATAAAATGGGATTAACATGGGATTAAGCTTAGGAAACACAGATGTGTGTCACACATGTTAGGATTTGAGGATATATTTACTACAATTTGATATATACTCAACAAAATTAATTAAGGCTCAGTAATCTTTTTAGATTAGATTATTTCAACAACAAAGAATTTCCAAACATCTACTGATTCCAGGTACTCTTCAAGAACTTGGTAAGGCATTGGAAGAAGAGTGACACCAGACTCCACAAGCTGAGTTCCGAAACGTGGTAGAAGCTTCCGTACTAAATATCCACAGGCCCTTAATTTATTTTGTTAAGTATACTACATAAGCATATGGGAAGTGTTATTCTAAGGAATAAATGATTATGCAGATACAAAATCTATTAATTTGTACCTAAAAACTCTCCTGTTCAGATTTCAGAAATGTTTTTAAAATAAATTGGGGCTAGGTGTACTCGCTTCGCATTGCAGTGAGCATCTGCTACTACTAGTCACCAAAATGACATCACTGAATTGACCCTTTACTTATTCATAAAGTGGTAACACTGATGTAATGTCCATGTAAATCTACATACTGTACCACAACACTCTTCAGCTATATTCAGTAAGTATACACACACGCACAGTACTTTCATCCTCGGAGAACAAATCAATATTTCTGGGTACAAGACTTGACCTGTAATAACAGGAGGTATTGACTCTAGCACTGTCGTCAGCTGACAGGCAAATATTCCACCAGCATCAAAGAATGTTTGTGAAAGAAATATACTTGTATAAGAGCTCTCTCAAAACTAGCACTGAATATTTTTTATTTTGAAACGCCCAGACATAATTAGTATTCTCAGCATCAATGAGTCCTCCTAAATATTTTTTAACATTCATAATTTTTTTTTAAATTAATAATAATGTATTTTCCATTAAATTATACGAGTTCACACATAGATAATCATTATATTACTGGGTAATGACTATATACAGTATAATGTCCTGTCACTACTGGTCAAGCATTGTGATGAAAGATTCATATTATTATTGAATATAGCAGATGTAAATATATGTGAGAAATCTTTTGTGGGAATTCATAAATTTTAACATTATAATAATATGCAGCCGGCTCCGTGGTGTAATAGTTAGAGCGTCAGCCCGGAGTGTCAAAGGTCACGGGTTCGATCCCCGGTCACATCATACCAAAAGACGTTAAAAGATGGTACTTGCTGCTCAGCATTAAAGGGGTAAAGCAAGGACTGGTTGGCTCAGAATCAGTATTCTGTGTCTGAGTAGGGTATTCATGTTCTATCTGTGGCATGATATACCTCCAAGTGAGCTAGCACTATAGAAACTAGTACAAGCTAGTCCAGACTAGTACAAGCAGTACATATGCATGCAAGCAATGATGTGAGTGAAAAAATCTTGAAAGTGGCTTTAAACCCCAAATCAACCAAACCAACATCATAATACCCACAAAAATGATGAATCGGAAAGCACAATTTTGCCATTTTATCAAGTCTATGATGGCTGATACATGAATATTATGGTATTACATGAAACAGTCGAGTTGCAAACATTGATAATATATGTTTTTTTCACTTTTTCCACACAACCCCCCCCCCCCCAATAAAACTCATCCCTATCTTGTGTAATTTCATCTACTAGCAAGTCATATCTCCATGTTTGCATGTATTACTTATAATACGTCAGTCTGCTGGTAGGCGACAATGTATTCTTGCCATAGGCAGATTGATGGCTTGACAGGCAGTGTTTGATAAATATGGAATGTTCAAACAATTCCTGCTATGACGTAAAAGAATAACTCACTCAGTTATTGTTTTACGTCATAGCAGGAATCTTTCATACGCAATTCTGCAAACAATTGACTGAGCTAGATAAATACAAAACATATATTGTGAAATGTTCTCATATAGTAATCAAATCATTTTCAGCATTCATAACATAAATTCAATTTTAAAGTAGGAAAGTCCCTCATCATCACCTGAGGAAGATCTATGATTTGAGATGAAAACTATGAACGTTACTTTCAGATGTACAATATATACTGAGATGGTCAGAAGTGATGGTCAGAAGGCACTTGTACTGTCCACGGGATTAGGATCAATCTATGTATTAACTGATTAATCAGATTTAATGTCTGCTGTGAGGCAACGACTAGTACTTTACATTAACGCTGTAAACGTCTCATTCCTGTATTGTAATCGTCTCAACTATTTAATGTCTGCTGTGAGGCGACGACTAGTACTTTACATTAACACTGTAAATGTCTCATTCCTGTATTGTAATCATCTCAAATAAAAATCGTGAGATAACGAAATAAATAAAATATGAAAATATTGAAAACCCGTGGTATATGAGGAAAAAATTTAGCTTGTTGCCCAAAATACTTGTGTAGACAAATTAAATGTGAATGAATTAGTGTTTTACGTGAATGTACATACTTTCAGGTAAAAAATGTTTGACAATGAAATGTGTCAACAAAACACAATTGTATGCCATTAATCATCTCAATTCACTGCTTCTCCAGCAAAATGAAGGTTAATCTAGTGCACATTGCTGCATTACATTACAATGTGCACTCATCGTCTACCAAGCCACCTAAAAATCACATACTTATTTAAAATATAGAATAGTATTTCCATTGATAACAAAAACACTAAAATGTAAACTTGGAAACAATTATTGAAATGCCTTCTGCTAGAATCTTCCATAATCTTTCGTTATTGACAATATCTAGGATTGCTCTATAGTCTTACCTTGTCATTGAATAAATTAGAAGATATGATAAATCGTGCCGAGCTACACCCCACAGGCCGACGTAGTGATATATACACGTTGTGAGTCGCCTCAGGGTCAAGGTGAGCAGCACTTGCTGCCACTGTATCACAGTTTACCTGTGTGTAAGCAAAGACCCATGTTCACCAATTTCCTCAAGCACAAACACAAATATTCCTCTTATATTGCAATCCGTCGTTTTCACTGCCAGTATTTTATGATGAAAAGGAATAATAGTGGTAAAGTAGGGGATGGCCAAATGTCCACCTTCCGACACAGAATGTTAATGGTAGACCAGTCACTGCGGAAGTATTATCATAGAGTATTGTATGTTATCGACATATATCTACCAGTTTGACATTTACCTGGCTTGCAACTGTTACAATAGCGTAGCAAGCCACGTGAATGTCAGACTGGTAGATATATATCATAAATTCAAACATCAATATTCTTAATGTACTGGTCCAACCTTGACACATTGTCATTTAATGTAAATTCACAAGTGATATAAAAACATTATGCATACCTCGAGAGGTATATTTAGAACTGGTAGCAGTCTAGATAGGTTAGATTGATGTGTTCAATATTTATTTTAGTTCTTGTGTAACATGTATGTAAGTAGCCTAGTATAAAATCAGAGACAGAAAGCTAACGGATAAATCTTTGAATTTCAAAACTCACATAGGTTACCTACAAGAAAGTTGCTTTGGGTGTGAACCACATAGTGATACTGCTTTATGATCCTTCAATGTAACGCTATATGCAATAATGCTGGGGGTACTTTGTGGACCCCCAAAGTAGCGGTATACCGAGGGTTGACTGTATGTGAAAGATAACATATCCTTTGAATACCACATAATAACAAATTTCCCAGAGTTACAAAAATGTTGTTATTGACATCAATGAAAATAATGTGCATATTTATATTGCATCATATCAACGCTCAAAAGCTTGCTCATGGCGTTCCATTATTACCAGTCAATGTATCAATGTGCACTCTTTTCACCTCCTCAACTCCCTAGGGAGTATACAACCCAAGCTAGCAGTTAAGGTGCTGGAAGGTTTTATATTCACAATTACATCTCATCCTAACGGGTACCCATTCTCTGCTGAGTGAACAGAGGCATTTATCGAACATTATGTAACAGCATGTCCTACCTCTTCATGGTTAATAAACAGTCTAAGGCATCATACATGGATACAAGAGTTTAATGAAGGGGCTAACTTACAGCAATTCTCTGCTTCTCTCCACCACTGAGAACATCCATCCAGTCCTGGAACACAGTAACAGGAATAATGGAACAGGAATATAAAAAAATGCAGGAATAAAGGAACATAATGCTGATTCAGCTCTTCAGGAATTCAAATAATAATAATCATTAATATGGATTTAATTATTATTCTTTTCGGACAATATATTGTAGATTGTCTGTTCAGTTCATAGACGTATCTGATCAAATTATTTAATACCCACTACATTATCATTGGCAATATATTGCAATAAGGCATTCCGCACAGCATTCATCTTGTTCCATACAAAATCTAAAAATACAAAGCACTGTTCAGACTGACATGTATGGCGTTCCATCCTCCTTCTCTTTCTAAGATGTATCCTAGGTGAACCTGTAAATAACAACACCCATTATAAAGCTGGGTTCTGTCTGTGCATGTATTGATATTAAAAAAAAAAATTAATTGGGGATTTCTAACATAGCTCTATGTTGTTTTTTGTTGTTGATTTTTAATTGGGGTTTAGAGTTGCTTTCAATATTCATTCATTTATCAGCACGGCTTGTCACAAATTGTCAGTTTAGGGCAGGAGGAAACCTGAATGTTGCAGTAAACCTGCGAGCAATGGCTGGTACTAACAGACAAAAGGATAATTAAACAATTATTTTTAAAATGTAAATTGTAACGTACTGTTAATCCACGAAATTCAATGACCTAACTTTAATAACCTCCTTATTTTAGCTTTGATAAAGAAATTTCCCATGTTAAGCCATATGAGATCAGAATCCAAATGTTAAAATCTCTCAGAAAAAAACCTACTCAGTACAACTATCAATGCAGTTATCATGTCAGTGACCTTCACCTTGTTGAGAATGTCAGCTAGCTCTTCGTCCTTGACCCCCTTCTTGAGCTGCTCCTCGTGTGTGTGTGGGTATATCACCTGGTCTCGCAATGTCCCCACCGCCATGTACGGTCTCTGAACACAGCACCAACAACTTAATGTACAGTCTCTGAACACAGCACCAACAACTTAATGTACGGTCTCTGAACACAGCACCAACAACTTAATGTACAGTCTCTGAACACAGCACCAACAACTTAATGCACGGTCTCTGAACACAGGACCAACAACTTAATGCACACTCTCTGAACACAGCACCAACAACTTAATGCGTCTTTCAGCCATAAAGCACAAATCTTTCAGAGGAAACGTACGTACTAAAATGGTTCAAAAATGGTTGAAGAAAATGATATTTAATTTTGGTAAAAGATTTTAAATTGCATTACAATATAATTGATATTGGGTTATACTGTTTATATGGTTGTATGTGATATTGAATTTTAATAACAACAATAAAATTGAATAACCTAAATATGGGTTTCTACTAAATAAGAATAGATAACATAGGTAAAGCTTTCTACTTTAGAGAGCTGAAAATTGAGTATCCACATTACTGGCACATTCATATTTATATTTATAATGGCATATCAATACACAAGATTACAAAACCTTTTTGAGTACGAACTCATGCTCAACTCAAGTTTTGTTTTCATAAATCTCCTTAAAAATTTGAGCTTGAGAATGAGTTTTGTTTTGTAATCTCGGGACTTGGACGTGGGATTGTTAGGACAATATCAGACACATACCTGTGGAACATAAAATAGTTTGCCTTTCTCAGGTTTGGTCAAGGTTCCTCCAAACAAAGGCCATAACTGTGTAACACAAGTTTCAATAATGTCTCATACATTATACAAAATACAAGTGATTTTCAAACAAATAGATCTATACAAGTTATTTTCAAACAAGCCTAAAGTGTTAAATATTTTGTTAAAAATTATAACTATTATTCTATTTAATTTGTTTTATTATTATTGAATTGAATAGGATAAAACATGGTAAAGTTGCTAGTTATATATGATGCTGACCTCTCCGAGTATTCTGAACAGTGAACTTTTGCCACATCCATTGGGGCCGCATACCAAGATGTTCATTCCCGACCTCACCTGAAAAATAATAATGATACTAATAATAATATTAAACAACAACAGTAATAGCAATAATAATAAAAAATAATTACAAAAACAAGAAAAAGTGAAATATTTGTTTTAATATATCATTTTAAAATTATTATTTTTTTGTATTGGGGTTTTAAGTCGCTTTCAAGATTCTTTCACTTATATCACGACTTGTCAGTTTAGGGCAAGAGGAAACCCGCAACATCCGTAGCGCTGAATGTTGCAGTAAACCTGCGAGCACCGGCTGGTACTGACAAGACCAAGGATGATAACTGCATTGCTACTCTACAGACATCGCATCCTATCAATATCGCGTCGGAAAGGTAACTTTCGCAAACATTGATGCTGGGCCCCCAGGGCGGGATTTGAACCTGGAACCTTGGCTCCGAAGTCCAACTGTCCTACCACTGCGCTACCACCCGCCCATACATTACTAATAATCAGCTTTAACCACAATTAATAGTAATCTTCTTATCTTTATACATAAATTATTTTGCTCTGAAGAGGCCAACTATTCAAAACTAGAAGCCTAATTATATTTACTGGTATTTCGGGTACATGTGTAGGCATATTTAAGTGATTCTTAAAAGCAAGAAAACAAGTATCCTTCACATAACAGTATGTAGGACCACAGAAAAACACATTGGTATGGATGAGGTTAAAGAAAACTAACATGCTGGGAAGGTATCGCCAAGAACACTTGGTATATACTTAGTATTGATGGCTCATTGGCATACCTTAGTGGCAGTCAGTGTGTGAGAGAGAGACTAGCTTCCTATGCTATGTCTTCCAGCAATGCAGATCTAATCAGACATTGTTACTGTGGTGATGTGGGTGGAAGAAGTGGAGACTTATTATTGTCTGTGTGTGGCACTGGTCTAAACACTACAGTAATCCCCTTGTAACTGAGGTGGCAGGGTGCGAGTTAAATGGATTGCCATAGATATGCTGACACCCTGTCATCTTCATCTCACCATGTCTCATTCGATTTGATGCATAACTGTGTACAACTGCATCTACACACTCCTGGCACATTTCCTATACTCTGATGTACAGCTGGAGATGCACACAATTTGTACATCTCTGTACAGCTCTATAACACTATATACAGCTTTGCGCAGCATTTCTATGTAATTCTATTCAGCTATGTACAGCTCTAAACAGCTGTATACAATTCATTACAATTCTATATCTGTATATAGCTCTATACATCTGTGTACAGATCCACACAGCAATACAACTCTACACAAGATCTGAACAGATCTAAACAGCTCTTTATTATTCTGTACAGCTCTCTATAGTAATGTGTGTTTGGCAGTATTTTATAACTGATAATTCCCTGCCGTTATTCCTCAATTTATCTCCATCTTTGAACTCCTTCAAAACAGCCCTCAACACTCACATCTTCAAACTTTGATGTTTAATTATATGTAAGCACTATGTGAATGCATTCGTGGATGGATATGGCGTAACATAAATGTCCGTTATCATAATGAACTGACCAAAAATGTTAATGAGAGTTTGTGAAAAGTAACTCCAAGGTTACGATGTAAGCAATTTAAAAAGTAAGTTTGTGTTAATAAACACTCATAAATGTAACAATTTTAATTCATGTTCATAATTTGACAAAACATAAGGTTAAAAACAGTCATAATTACAACAATGCAATAAATGGTACGTTTACTATATAAACCTCGATTATCCAGCCAATAGCATTATTATTTTTACATATAAATATTTTTAACGATAATATAAAGCAAACATTAATACACATCAGTAAACATACTTTTAGAATGTGAATAGCGTAATGTTATAAATTATTGGTTTTATGATATATAATTGAGGCTATATTTTTAAAACTGACTGGTTAACCGAGGTTCACTGATCATTATGAAGATTTAAATTGCAATTAAAGAAAATGCGTAACTAATTCAAGGTGGCATCAAGTGGATTATTATTAAGGGGACCTTTCTCAGTAACAATCATCAACAAAATATTAAGTAGACCTTAATAATGGGTCCAGTACCTTGGCTGCAGGACAATGGCAAATTGCGCACAAATGACAAAGTGCCAACATCCATATTATTAATCAGCACCATTTGGGCTATCAATATATGATGATTAAACAATTCTACTCAGAATGTTTAATGGAAGTGATTTCTACGGCTCTCTAGCCTCCTGACGAAAAAATACCATCTTTTAACATCTTTTGCTATGACGCGTCAGGGGATGAAACCTACAACTTTCCGCACCACGGAGGCAGTCTTATTTGCAATAATTCATATGATATTTGGTGATAACTCAAGGACATTTAATTATGTAGATTTCAATATTTGTCTCTTATAAGTAATTTTGTTTGCAAATATCCTCACAATACATAATCGTGTGTACTTTTAAAATGATGAATACAAAATGGCACAGACCTTTACTTGCATGTTTAAAACATTAAGACATCTTTGAATATAAAGATGTTTTTTTTTATCTGTAGTCTATTGTTGTTGATGTGTTAATAGGAATAAAGATGTTACGTCAAGAAGTCTGGTGATATTGATCACCTTGTCTGATGCTGGTACCTATACAGATATACGCCGTGATGACCGGTATGTTCAAATTCCCATTGCGACACAGAACCATAAACTACGATAGTGTGAACATTATTATGATAGCGCATACATAAGCACATGAAATATTGAAATATTAATACCACTCAGCAATCACATATCACCACTGAAACCATACACCAATGGAGGCTACCATGAACACCCACGAAGAATATCCATTACATTGAATCCAGTATTGTTACTAAAATAGTCGCAGGTCGTTTGCTGAAACAAAGTAAGAACATTATCACCTGTATTATATCACAGATGACAGATAACCAGAGATGAATTATGTAAAAGGATATAGAGAACAGCTCTTGATCAATATGCATGGTACCCAAAACTAGCAATGAATTCTAAGTGAATGAGAAGTCTACTGATTGTGTCTGGTGTTGGTCATCTGAGAATACAGAAATAGATCATTCCCAACATGACTGAGTGAGAGAAATTGTGTTTAATGTCACTGCGGAAAGTTTGCACCCAAATTCAATGCTGCATACCAATACAGAAGTAGCATTTTAACCAATGTAATAGTTTAATTGATGATGACAACTATGATAAAAGGCTGATATGTTACATTGCACAGTAATTACATCTTAACCAATATTATAATGGTTTAACCAATGTAATAGTTTAATTGATGATGACAACTATGATAAAAGGCTGATATGTTACATTACACAGTAATTACATCTTAACCAATATTATAATGGTTTAACCAATGATGACAACTATGATAGAATGCTGATATTTTACGTACTAGTACAGAAGTTGCAGTTTAAGCAATAAAATATTGTTTTACCAATACAGGTAACATTCTAACCAATGTAATGGTTTAAATGATAATGACAACTATGATGGAATTCTGATATTTTAATGTATCACCTTGGTAAAATTATGAAAACCACAATATGAAAAAACCCCGGAATAAATGGAAATGCCTTTGATCATCAAAAGACTAAAACTGCAATTAAGTGATATTCTGCAATTAAGTGATATTTTTTTGGTCATAAATATTTGTATTAGCAAATAAACTTCTAGAGCGGTATAAAAGATAGTAAAAATGTATTTGTAATTGAATCTCATGTATGGTTTCTTACAAAAATCAATGAGTACATCAGGGGCATTTATAGTCTGACAATTGGTAATCAGTTTTAAAATAGCTACAAATCTTAAATAGGTGCAAACCACAGCTGCCAGACACACGCATTGCTGTTCTAATGTGGAATATAATGCTGAAAAAAATCTATTTCCATTTGCCTTTTTTTCACCCTAATTCATCTATCTGCCATCCTTCATGGTGAGAAAGTAAATGCTATTAATTTGTTAAGCTTATTTAACCATTGCTTGGAAATATCAAGCGAGGGCATGACCCAAGACTTAATTGATTACAATCATTAATTCCTGGATGATCAGAGGGGGCCACCTGAGAAATCTCTCTGTTTATTCTACAACAGAACCAAATCTTAACCCATCAGTTTGATTGGCTGCACAGGTGGACTGCAATAAGACACTCTGATTCCAAATTCCAGAACCAGCAATAGGAAAGTGTCCCTGCGACCAGCCCTCCAACTTCATTCATTTTCACCTCTCTTTTTAATTCATGGCTTCATTCCTTATTTATCCATCTCCTAGAATCTTCATGCAATTAAATTAACCTCATTATAATGCTAGCACTAATTGTGATAAATCATTGCTAAGAAATAGGACTAATGAAACCCTGTATTTGACATTAATCAATAGCAAGTCAAAGATAACAGAGTCAATACATTACGGTGCAGGAAGTGAAGGAACTATCATTAATATCACAGGCAGCAATATATTGATGGGCCATCTCTCTGCCATCCCAGGAACAGCACAGACCTCACTCAATTTGGCTTAATCCAGGTTAAACACAGGGCTCACTCCTACCATCTGTACACATCAACCAATAGTCAATTTTGTCTCCTCAATTTCACGTCTTTTTGCACAGCTTGCTGGAACTGATTTTCTGTGACTGGTGTGAATAGGTTCTGTGTCTAGTGGGATGGATATATGCTGTATTCTCAGTGGAAGTGTAGGGCTATAAACCTGACATGGGAAGTACTTAGATGCGGAATCACGAAGGACTCTCTGTGGTAGTGTCCTGATAGAAGCAGGTCTCATTGAAGGTAAGCTGTTACTAATTTCAACTTCAAACTTTTTGTATTCAACTAACATTTTACTAATAAGTAATATATCGTTGGGCTTTTTAACCCTCTCCCTGCTGGATTGGGCACGGACATGGCTCTTTAGGGCATCTCCAGTTGCCCAGCATGGAGAGGGTTAAATGAAAAAGCATGATTTCCATTGATGCGCTATTCCAATGTAGCGCTATGAGCATGATTTAGAGTGTGGATTTGGCACATTATAATGCAAGCACTAATTGTTATTATTACCTGTTGAAATCATATTATTTTCAATAATATCTTTGGATATATGCAGTCTTCTCGATTATTTGCTATATATTTCCTATGTATCATAGTCGATAGTAATGAACCCTTTCCCTGCTGTAATCATGGCTGTATAGGGAATATCTGGTTGCTACAGCAGAAAGAAGGTTAAATATAACACATAAACATTAACTACTGGGAGTGTGAGGATAGCAAAAGTACGTAGAACATGCATTGAAACATCTTACTTGATTCAATGTTTTATAACCGCAGATATTAAAAACTTAGATCAATGCTTTCTAAGTATTAACATCATCATCAGCATCAAAACAAAAAGTTGACACCATCCTAAGTCCGGACATGAGTATGGACACCATCCTAATAGCTCCCAATATCAGCATGCCAATCAACACTATGTCTGGATACCAGCACAAGTATGGTCACCACCATCATTAGTATGAACACCATCCTAATAGGTCTTAACATCATCCTAATAGGTCTTAACATCATCATAAGTATCAACACTTGTATGTCTGGACACCATCATGATTAGTATGGACACCATCCTAATAGGTCTTAACATCATCCTAATAGGTCTTAACATCATCATAAGTATCAACACTTGTATGTCTGGACACCATCATGATTAGTATGGACACCATCCTAATAGGTCTTAACATCATCCTAATAGGTCTTAACATCATCATAAGTATCAACACTTGTATGTCTGGA
>JAUTBT010045340.1:0-16600 GCA_032361225.1 Lepetodrilus schrolli | reverse complement strand
AAGACCAAGGATGATAACTGCATTGCCACTCTACAGACATCGCATCCTATCAATATCGCGTCGGAAAGGTAACTTTCACGAACATTGATGCTGTAATAGTGTAATGCTATTAATACTTCACAGTGGTGGTAATGACCACGTAATGCAAAATAGATAATAAACACGCATTATTAGCGTAATAGTAGCCTCAGACAGTTGTTGTTCAACTTTCACCTTTGACACGTACATGTGTATACATATTCTGTGTGTATTCAGAACTCCAAGCTGAATTATCACCATGGATTTCAGTCTTAAAACAAAAATGACTATTCCAGAGTCCTTGAACCAATATCAGTGTTCAATACCTTGTTCTTCCTTATCTGAGATAGCAACAATTCCTTGTCTGAGATAGCAACAATTCCTTGTCTGAGATAGCAACAATTATAGCTGAGTCATCCTTCCTCTGTTGCGCTACTGGTAACATACAAGTATTACTAAACTGAGATAAAGGCAGGGTCTTGATTGGTTAGATGTCTGACAATACTGTGATTTGAGAGTCGACTAGACAGTGATCGAAATCTAAAACTTACTTTCAAATACTGCTCCAGTTGCCCAAGGCTATTAACACTAACAGAAGTCATAAATAACACAGGCAACCAGTTGGTCGACAGGCAATAATAGTGTGCCATAACTCATATGCACCAACTTGTGAAGTAATATAGTAATTTATATCCTTTCAGGATCATACTTTGTTTACAGATATCAATTCATTGTATAAACTTTACATGTTTTATGGTTCTGTATCTTATAGGTGTACCCAGACACAGTGATGTTAGACTATCAATAGTCTCAGCGCGTGAAATTAGATGGTTTAAATATAATGTATATTGATTGGATATTTAAATGAAAGGAGTCACTGAAATTCTTGTTCAGTAAATCTAGACTTGCCTATCTGCTCTAGGGTGATATTTGGAATGCAAGTATTTGGGTGAGAACAAGGTGAGGCACAGACTAACACTGATGTATATACTGTGTGTGTGGGAGGGTAAGGTGTGTGTGTGTATACTTGCACACGTGTGTTTGTGTGTGTATTTATTATCCTATGGTAATTACTTATGCAGTCAGGCAGGTGCTGGGCTCCCCAGGGTAGACAGTAAACCACAGTTACTTATTTAAACTTTACATAGTAAGGTCAATATGTTCAGGAAGTCGTCTCTCAAAGTTCACGTTAAACTGAGGTGTGTGACGGAAGTGATACTGATCGTTATCGATTCCACTATATGGCGGCCGCAGGTAGACTTCCACCTCGGAGAATGTAACGAGGGTTTCGGTAATGAATTTCAAGAAATAGATCCTGAACTTGTGGAATTTACCATGAATAATGAGGACAAGTTGGATAAATATCATAATAGTTAGTAAAACATTGAGAGTTGATCCAACGCAGGAACGCGTTGACGCCACGGGTCGGGTTCAGATGAAATTTGCCATTGGCAAATTTCAATAACACCCGCAAATTTCAAAACACCATATATTTATTTCATAATTAGTAAATATTGCTAAACTATCTAGTATCAGGGTATGTTTCAAATTCCAAGATGGTCACCATCAGTAACACTGCAAATTTATATATGACCATATAAAGCAAATAAAATGGAGTCAAAAAGATGACATAGTTTATTCAGACCTGTTCACACCTATGATTTGGGCGTAATCAGTACGATTTCTGACCTTAAAAGGACTCGTACACTATGTGGTGGGTGTGGCAAATATAGTTTCATTTTATAAATTTACCTATGTCCGTTTTTATTATTGGTCATATGTAATATATAAAGCTATATTTGCAAGAATTGGCACTTTCAGGCATGAACAAATAACTCCTTTTACCTGCCATTGATAAATGAGGATTGTTTTTCCAGCAACACCGAGTCCCTGTGCAGGGTCTCGCTAACATTGTGCCACCGAACGAGCCTGACTCGCAGCAACCAGGAGTCAACCTGACAACAAATATCCAAGGTAAGTGTTGCACATGTTAAGGCATCCTACAACGACTTTTTAAAAATATATTTATTCACTTACTCACTCCAAGGCAAGACAAAGCAAGGTGTATCATTTTCTCTTCTCCATTTAAGAATGTGCTTATTTGTATGACCTGTTAGCCTTCTTCCCACTTCAATCTAGACATTCCCTTCTAGATGTCCTTGATGTCATTGACAAAACCCCCGAACAATTCCGGCAAAACATGCAAAAACCCATGGCCAAACGATGCCTGAACAGCCAGGTCGGGGAACCCAAGGTTGGCAAGTCGAGCAATGCAGTGATCGCGGAGAGTCTGCAGCAACTGAACCATGATGGCACACTGCTGGCTGACCTGGCCGACGACAAGGCCTCCGAGAAGGTGGAGGCCATTATCAACAACATCATGGCCAAGGAACTGATGAACACCACATCAGCCAGCAAGGAAGAGCAGATAGTGAGGAAACAGCAGATCCTAGAAGAGCTACAGAAGGTGGAGCGGGAATTGCAGGAGAAGGCCCAGGCCCAGCTACTCCTCAGTGCACAGCAACAGCTGGAACAGAAACAGCAGCAGGTGGGTGTCCATCAGGGCTGGCTGGGGTGGGTGTCCACCAGGCCTGGGTGGGGTGGGTGTCCATCCGGGCTGGCTGGGGTAGGTGTCCATCAAGCCTGGGTGGGGTGGGTGTCCATCAGGGCTGGCTAAGGTTGGTGTACATCAGAGCTGGCTGGGGTGGGTGTCCATCAGAGCTGGCTGGGGTGGGTGTCCATCAGGGCTGGCTAAGGTTGGTGTACATCAGAGCTGGCTGGGGTGGGTGTCCATCAGGCCTGGGTGGTGTGGCTAGGGATTTAAGGTTGTCACCTACAGAAAATGATTGAATTCATATTTGAACATTAAGCAAGTTGATTTTAGGCTGCAGAAGGCAGGTTGGAGCACATACAAAATGTGACAAAAAATATTGATATTAATTCATTTCTAGATTATTATTTTTTGTCATAAGTATTGAAATTTAACCAGGCTCTTTAATTTTGTTTTCTTCAGGTGCTTGTCCAGACAGCAGCAAAGATAAAGAATGCAGCTCAAGTGAAGAAGGACGATGTATCTAGTCAAATGCAGTCTTCATCCTCCACCACGGAGGGGCCCTCTCTCTCTGGAGTCCCGTCTGATATTCAGTTTGCTAATGACATAGCTGCCAAACTGCCAAAGTTGCTAACCAGTGCCGACCTCTCTGTGGCCACCCAGGCTTTTCTTCCTAACTACCCCGATCCCTTCCTGCCACCTGGGACACAGCCGCCCAATAACGGCAGCATCACAGAGCAGAGACACCAAGTAGGCAAAGCAGCTTTGCAGTCCAAACGGATTGGCAACCCCAAGATGTCAAGAACCTGTAAAAACCCAGCAAGCAACCAGTCTCTGACACCATCAGCAGAGCATAATGGAGGTAGGAGAGCTTCTTAGGTGTCTCTAGTGTTAAACTTGTGAGAACAAATGTTAAGTGTTGGGTGTCTGAAGAAATATCTGAGCATGGATATTACTAGGAAATATTTACAGCTATCAAAAAGAAGTAAATATGACTATTACCTACTCGGTGATGGATAAATGGTTAACACCACATTTCTTTTTAACCTATACATGATCACGTTCAGCATACCCCTCAATCAAGTAGTACTCTCCAATCAAGTAGTATTATCCAATCAGGTAGTCGCCCTCGATCGTGAAAACAGTCCAAAAGTCATATAAAAACAAAAATTCACGTTAACACAGCCTTCAAATATAAATCGCAGCATGGGGTGGTTGAACAAATGCACCCCTTATTACATGGCTAAACATGTGTTTTTGTTTACTCTACTAAGTTATATATCATATGGTTCACCCGTGTGGTTTTGGCCGGTAGTGAGGACCCAACACAACAGGAAACCTTATGTTTAACCATTGCGGCTGCTGTTCGCATTAGGTCTTAACGCGTCTTTATTCTGCTACAATTTATTATAATGTCGAGCACCACGAAAGTTAGCGTATCCTAGATCACAACATGTATATTCAGGTGATTTTACTGCATGTGGAAGATTCTTGATGTTTACTTCAAATTCACTTTCATCCAGGTCATCTGAACTTGACAGAATATTATATTTGTCCATACTCAAAATAAATAAAAAGGAAACAAATATTGGCTCTCTGCCTAACATGGCTGTTTGTGTGTGCAGGGACACAGTCTCAGGAACAGTTTCCGTTATCTACATCAGCTCAGCTGGCCATGGATGCTGTCCAAAGACAACAGCTGCAGGTGTTTGCTCAGCAGCAGCAGCAGCAGATGGCCACCACCACAGTGCAGCAGTTACCGTCCCAGCAGGACCAGATGATGCAACAGATGCTGCAGCAGCCAAACACAGCCCAACAGTTTGCACAGCCTCTGCCTCAGCATAACTTACAGCAGCTTCTCCCGCAGTCCAGCCTCCAACAACAATCATTACAGGTACAACATTCCTTACAATTGGCCCACGTAATTATTAGAAATGATTGTCGCATTTTTATCATTTTGGTGCCATGTCAACTTTTTTCTCCAAATCAACCTGAATGGCTTCTGTAGCTCTACATAGTACTCTGCAGTGAAAAGTAGTGTAGTCTTGATGCACCCCGATCACAGGCTATGTCACAGGTTATTGTATTCTATTATCAAGTGGTATGTGCTGTTTATTCATCTATTTACTTTGTGAACATTGATGTTGTTTGGCTTTCTAGGTCACTCAGCAGCTGTTCACGCAACAGCAACAACAACAATTCCTCCAGCAACAGCAACAGGCCCAGCAACTTCTTCAACAGCAATTACAGCAACAATTGAAGCAGCAACCTGCTACTGTAAACAACAAACAACAGCATGCTCGGAAACAAGTTCGGCCCAACCAGGAGGATGCCCCACAGTCTAATGTTCCTATGCTGGGCTCCCCACCTCCGTCAACACCCCTGACCCCCAACCCTTCGCCGTCGTCCCCGCAGAGTCTCAACTCGCTGTGCCCGTCTGTAGATGTGGATGTGGATGCTGTCACAGAAAGCAATCACGACACGGCCCTCACCCTAGCCTGTGCCGGCGGACACTCGGAGCTCGTCAGTTTGCTTCTGTCCAAGGGCTCGGATATCGAACATAGGGATAAGAAAGGTGAGATGACCATTACTTAAATCCTTTAGGTGTTCTCAGTCGCTTCTATCTCATACTCCATGCCTGGTGATCAAGTGGCTTTGGAAATAATGTATGTAATAAGATATACTTGCTCTCTCCCAAATAATTTTTTTGCTGACTTTGTTGGAAAGTACAAGAGTGGGTTTATGAAATGGTGTATGGAGTATTGCAGTTTGTGGTGTTTTCTTCAGGCTTTACTCCCCTGATACTGGCAGCGACTGCTGGCCACGTGGACGTGGTAGAGATACTGCTGGATCAAGGAGCAGAGATTGAGGCCCAATCAGAGAGGACCAAGGACACCCCTCTATCTCTGGCTTGTTCCGGGGGCAGATACGAGGTAAGGCATCATACCCCACTCCTCATACCCAGGGGCTGTTCTAATTAATGGAATTGTCGAGTCATTATTCTGAAACAATGGTTATTGTTCCAAAAACTTCCATTAATAAATTAACTGATCTTGAAAGTGACCTAAAGCCCAATTCATTCAACCAACCATTAGCCAAAGCCTTGATGTGTAAAACCTGCCAAAGCCTTGATGTGTAAAACCTGCAACAGGCAATAACTGCAAAGTTGTGACTAAATCACATGGAATGTTTGTATGTATATGTCACGAGTCATGGAAATGAAAGAATCTCTAAACCACAATTTAAAATAAAATACAAAAATCTCTGGATCATCAGCTGGTATTTAGTAAGCCATGTTTATTGCACTGTTACAATAGTAAATATCTGGGATGGTATTCTCCGTAGCTTGAGAACTTCTTAGTCAGAAAAGATCTATTTAAAACTGACATAAGCAGAAAACCAGTTAGGCAAATTGTTAGGACTTACGAAGTTTTGAGAAGACGGGCCTTGGATTATAGATCATATTACTGTCTTTTGGGAGTGATGAATGATAACTTGTTTTTATTGGGAATGAATATATTGTATTTATTTATGGTAACATCTAACTTGTATCTTGCAGGTGGTGGAATTGCTACTGGCACGTGGCGCTAACAAGGAACATCGCAACGTCTCGGACTACACGCCACTCAGCTTGGCAGCATCTGGTGGCTACGTCAACATCATTAAGCTTCTCTTGTCACACGGCGCAGAAATCAACTCCAGGCATGTTCTTCAGTACATATTAGATATGCAATAATCTTAGACAGCATTGTGTTAATTGTGGGTCTTGCACATTTCACAAATTAAGAAAGGTTGTTATTTCTTCTCTGTTTGGTGTTTCAGGACTGGAAGTAAGTTGGGCATTTCTCCACTGATGCTGGCTGCCATGAATGGCCACACTGCGGCGGTTAAACTACTACTGGACATGGGCAGCGACATCAACGCACAGGTACTGGTTCTCATTTGTCTTGCTGAGAGAAATATTTTCTAATTGCAATGATATTGATGGTTGTTTTGGACTGAATTCGAGCTAAGAATGCAAAGTATATTTTCTTGCCATTTATATCATTGCTTTTTTACTACTACAAATCTTTTCACTGCTCCACCAGAGAACAAGTACATAGTCAGATGTTGACACCCATCAACAATATCGACGTAAATGGAAATGACTACAGTAGTTTATGTAGAGTTACATTCACTTGGACATTCAGAAATATTCGGACATTATCAAAAATATTAGTAGTATTAGTGTTATTATTATAGAAATGCATTTGTGATGGAATCTGTTTGCATTTTTCAGATCGAAACCAATCGGAATACAGCACTGACATTGGCCTGTTTCCAGGGGAGACATGAAGTTGTCAGTCTACTTGTTGACAGAAAGGCAAACATCGAGCACAGAGCCAAAGTAAGTTAAAGTGTCTGATTTGCACACCAAAATATAGCATGCCCCAAAGTACATTTCATATTTGCCAGTGAATTAAGGTACTTTTGAAACTTGTCAAGTTTATATCCAGAGTATTCTAAAATATTTCAGAGTATTGAAAATATCAAAATAAATAGGCTAAAAATGCATAAATAATCAAATATGCATAAACATTCTCTAAAGTACAGTTGATATTAACATTTTGATTTGGTTCAGTGATGAAATTGTCAAAGTTTACTTCAATTACATCCTGTATGTGTGGTGTCTCAGACTGGTCTGACCCCACTGATGGAAGCTGCCTCGGGTGGCTATGTGGAGGTGGGTCGTGTGCTGCTGGAACGTGGTGCTGACGTGAACGCACCGCCGGTCCCCTCCTCCCGCGACACCGCGCTCACCATCGCCGCGGACAAGGGACATTACCGCTTCGTTGAGCTTCTGCTACACCGGGGGGCTGCCGTGGACGTCAAGAACAAGAAGGGCAACTCCCCGCTGTGGCTAGCTTGCAATGGTAAATGTTCGTAGAATTGTATTTTAAAATAACCAAACTATCCATAACACTAAATGCTTTTGTTTTTAAATAACCAAATTATCGCAATAGTATCGCAATAGTGTTTTCAACTATTGCAATATTGTTAAGTAGTAAATTAGCTGCCTTAAACGTATTTCCAAAGATTCAATCGTTATGTATTCTGATCCATAAAACGAATCACATACATATAGGCCTAGTAATCTTATTTATCTTCCTCGTTTATAATAAAGCTACCCTACAGACAATCACCCACTGAATTTTCATCGACATTTTAAATGAATTGAGCTGAATATTATGTGATTTAACTTACAAATCTAAGCCAGTTAAAAGTTCATCTAGCAGAAGTGTGCATCCTGCTATGCATATATGCGCTTAGCTCACATCTTGGAGTATCTACAATCTACTAGTGCTGTTTTTACATGGTACTATTAATGAACACAAATAACACAAGCACATGTATTATGCTAAATGTATTTGAAGTCGATCCATCAACACCTGATCAATGGTATACATAATACATATTCCAAACATAGTTCTTTTAGCCTAAATAATTTGTTACCATGGTTGATAGCATACATTTACTGAATTTTAGTTATTAATATTGTGTATCACACTGGATGTGCACAATGTTTTATCTGTGTCTAGTTTAACATGCACAGGATGTGTGATTTTGAGTCGGCCCGCACCACTGAGCTACTCCTGATATTGTGGGTTAAAATAATAAAAGAAATTACTAAGGTATTTTTCATGTTATGGATAGTTTCTCTCATTACATTTACTTCAGTATTTGTGTTTCTTGTCTGTAACTGAAATATTGTGTCATTGTCTTCAGAAGAATAACAAAAGAAAAATGTTCCCTCCATGAAAGAAACATTATCAGGATATTCATAGATTAGTAAAATTGTCATCTCCTAATCTGTCTTATTTAACAATAATAAAATAAAATGGACTTCTTGAGAACAGTGTTTGAGATGGCCAACAAGTTGTTCAGGGCAACGTCCTAACAGGTTATAAAAGTCTCGGACATTTGTGAAAATGTCAGGACAATTTGTCCTATTAAGCAAGCAATGCAGAAAATGTACTACTCTCAACTCTTAGGTGTGTGGACTATTTTATTTATCAATAGGGAGTACTATAGATAGAAACAATCAATAGATCAAATCACTATCAATGTATTGCTATCGGATCACTCCCAATCAGGATCTATCGATAATTCAATCTATACTAAACTATTCGTTGACTAGGAAAATCTGGTGATTATAGCCCTACAAGGGAAACAATTATGAAGGTTGTCTTATCATTAGAGGTGGTCATGTTATCATTAGAGGTGGTCATGTTATCATTATAGGTGGTCATGTTATCATTATAGGTGGTCATCTGGATGTTGTCCAGTTGCTGGTGGCCAACACCGCGGACATCGACAGTCAGGACAACCGCAAGGTGTCGTGCCTGATGGCGGCATTCCGCAAAGGCCACATCAAGGTGGTCAAGTGGATGGTCAAACACGTCAGTCAATTCCCATCTGACCAGGAGCTACAGAGATACATCGCAACAGTCACGGACAAGGTCAGTTTGAGTGCTTCTTCACACACCCGCACATACAAATTGACCCTTTTTACCTGTTCTGTCTTTCGGACATCACCTCTGCATAAAATAATTCTTGCTCAAAATATTTAGTCATTACTATATGAACAGATTTTTTATTAACGGTGCAAACATTTATATTTTTTAAATTTTGGTTATGGCGTACAAAATAAAGTATTACTGACATAAAGTATTAATCTACCTAATAGGGGTGTCAGTGTATTTCATGCCAAACTATAGTTTGATGATATTATTTATTATATTTTTTTGTGTGAAAATACATTAATATTGTTTTTTTCACTGAATCATGGTATCCCACAATACAGGCCCCATATCCACAAAGTTATCTTATCTTTTCATCTTGTGATCAGTTGTAAGTACTTATCATAGTTTTTTTTTTATACCCATTGTCTTCCACATAGCTATTTTAAACCTATCGTAAACAATTGAACTTGTGATTGTGTTGCCATATAGGGAATCCCTGTGACATTGTAGGGATTTCCCCAGAACAGAGGCAATGCCACATTAAGTTGTCAGTTGTCAGATACGTATAAAAAATACAAGTACGGATGTCTAATTCAATATCAAGTGCAGGCAGTAACTGCCTACTAGCTTCATTTTATAAAAATAAATATGTCTACATGGACGTACGTATAAACAGTATAGTATCTAGGCCATCAACTTGCTACAGAAATGAAGACAATGAGGGGGCATCAAGAGTGGGGCACTTCACTGTGGCTGTTTCTAATAATTTGTCAAGCTGTTGAAATATTACGTCACAAAACAATATAATTCCTGTGCACCAAGCTGTTTCCTTTCATATTCATGAGACAGACGCTGACAGTGGCATCCAATTGCATTTTTTTTTAGATACGATTTGTTTACAACAGCCCTACACCACTTGTAAATATTTAATGCAACTTTACAATAATCATAGATACGATAGCTTTGTGGATTGCCTATAATCGCCAGCCATATCTTACGATGGGTTTACAATCGATTGTAAAGATACGATAGCGCCATGGACCGAGCCCCTGTATTGTCCCAGAAAGCAAATATTTAATGGCCAAGTAGTCCTATACCTGCTTTTCCAATGAAAGTTAACTATCCTTTGAAATATGTGGCTAAATATTGAAATGCAAACAATAAACATGTTTATTTTCATTATAAGCGTGCAGCAACCATATATGAATAATGTATGACCATATCTTTACGTGTAGGAGCTGCAGAAAAAGTGCCAGGAGTGTATGGAGATCATCGTGAACGCCAAGGACCGGCAGGCAGCGGAGGCCAACAAGAACGCCACCATCCTGCTGGAGGAGATTGACAAGGAGAGGCAAGTGGAGGAGAACAAGAAAGCCCAGGCCGCCAAGAAGCGCGAACGCAAGCGCAAGAAGAGGAAAGAGAAGCTGGAGAAGGACAAGGAGAAGGATTCCAGCAGCAAGAACTCGTCTCCGGAGCCTGAGAGTGTGGAGATTGAGGAGCTGCCCCAGGAGAAGGAGGAAGAAGAGATTCCGCTGGAGCCTCCCTCCGCCACCACTGTCTCCACAATAGGTATGAGAGACGGAAGCAAACCAGCCACATCCACACCAGTCCTGTAGTCTAAGCTGAAATGCCCTGCAAATTTATTATTTTATTTTTGTTGTTGTCTTTTGTAATATTTTCATTATGACTAGTTAGTGCTCAAGCAATTAGTGGATAACGGTCTACTATTTGGAATTTATAGGTATCAATCGTGAATTGATACCTTCTAAATTGAATTGAACACCAAACGCGTGTTCAATTCAAAATTTGGAAGGTATCAATCCATGATTGATTGATGCCTCTAAATTTCAAAAGGAAGCTTTTATCCCCATACTAACATGACTACAAAATTCCACTGGAATATATGGTGCCTGATTTTGTGGGTGTGGCATATTTTGACCAATTGCTGTAGGTTATTCATACAAGTCATGTTGAATTCAAAGGTGTTTCATAAGAATAATTAATCTCATGGTCGGCAGTATTTGACTTTATGGGTTTGTGTTCTATTATTAATTCCTCTGATGGTATATTTTGTTCTTCATTTAGGAAAGTCAATTTTCCATAGATCCACAGGAATTTATTTGTCAAGGGGTCGATTAATTTGCACTGGATGTGGCCTTGCAGCCCCCAGACCTCGGGCTTGTTTCCCCATTGAAATCACGATTGTCTTTTGCTTTGCCTGTTCATTATCTGGAGATCAGTTTGTGTATATTGGAGTTAATTGTGGAGATATATTGTTCATTATCTGGAGATCAGTTTGTGTATATTGGAGTTAATTGTGGAGATATATTGTTCAGGGACAACGCTGACAACCAACACGGAACCGAAGAATGGCCGTAACAACAATGGCAGCCAAGTTGTCTGCACCAGTAGTCTGGAAATCCGGAAAAATCGCAAGAACAAGAGTGGTCATGAGCGTGAGCGTGACACGCCACCGGAGTCTGCCGAGCCACGTGTTCCCATGGTCACGCCCACCATTGTCAGCCTGGTGACCTGTGTGCACACCACCACCGTCACCACCACAACCACCCGGGTTAACGTGACCGCAGGTCGACAAGGTCATGGAGGTCATCACCGAGAAAGAGACCGAGATCGTGAGGGACGTCGAAAGAAGAATAATAACAACCCTGATCTGTTGATCAAGTCAACAGGTTGGTGGAAAAACATTGATGTTGATATATAGTCAGTCTCAAATAAAAGGCATTGACTTGCCCATAAGTGGGAGGTAGAAATTCTGCATATGGATGAACTAGTGAGAACACTTGTACGACATAAGTAGCAGGATATTTGATTAAATTAGAATATAATATAATGTAAATTTACCGTTTTTCGGTCAGCCCCTATTTCTGGACAGTCATATTTTATCGCATATAACAAGAGATGTTATGTCATCAATAATATTCGACAAATTAAATCCCAAGATAAAGCTCTAAAAGAGGTCCAAAAAGGCTTTGACATCGCGTATGAATACAATTTTAATAATTCATTGTGTTATTGCACTAATGAAAATGTTTATCTTTATAGCATTTCACTCCCAAACTCTGTTATGTGATAACCTGGCTTATTGGTGTGTATGAATGAGGCACTATCTGTTTCTGTGCCAATTTCTCATTGCAAACTGGCTTCTAAGACTCCTGTTAATGAATTCCATCATGTGAATTAAATTGAAACATGTTTCTTAAAGGTCCATCTCTTGTAGTGCTTTCAGTGAACTCGGCAGGGATTGGAGATCTGGACGACTTCGGATCGGTGCCAAAGATTTCTGAAAAAGAGATTGAAAAGTTTACAAAGACAAAGAATATTGTGTAAGTAAAACATCATGGATACCCCACTAAGTGAAACATCTTGGATACTCCACTAAGTGAAACATCATGGATACCACACTAAGTGAAACATCTTGGATACCCCACTAAGATCATTTCCATTTTTTCATTTTCATTTTACATTTTACATTTAAAAATTTGTGAAAATTTAACTATTTAACCGAAAAATTTGTGAAATTAACCGAATATCCACTGACAATGTTGCAGGAGGCATCAGTCATCTCCTTTGACCAGCAAGGAGAACATTGGGCATCATGGAGACAAGGGCATGGAATCCTCCCTTAACAGCTTGCCGCTGAAAGTGGCACCTGTCATCGCTAGTCCCAAACGAGGACAGAAGAAGGAAGAGGGCTGGAAGGAGGTCATGAGGAAGTAAGTATGTCCACAGGTCAGAGGTCATCCTCCGAACTACAATGGACTAGTTATTGAACTATTAACTCTCCAAGCTGGAGGCAACCAGAGATGCCCTGAAGAGTGGTGCCTGTGCCTAATACAACATTGAGAGGGTTATGTGTAACCAGAGTATATCATGTCTTCATGTTTGGTGTTGTAAAGTGAAATATCGATGTATCCAAACTGTATGTTACATTCTCCACCTAGTGTTTGTTCTCATCTCAAGCTAACACCTAACCCTCAGATATTACATTTGTATCAATTCAGAAAGTTCTCTTGCCTTTATCTGTGTATATAGAGGTGATCTCATATGAGTGGTCATATCATACTGAATTTATTAAATTCATTGACAAAACTGATATTAAGCGAGGCTCTGCCGAACATAATATCATTTTTGCAAACAAGTTTAATAAATTCAATAATATATGAACACGAATGTGAGATTCTATTTATCACATAACTGTATAAACTATAGGAATTAAAATTTTCAGTCAAAAACACTATCTGTAGGCAAATGTCTTGGGAACTGGGTTATAGCACATAGACAATATGTAGTTCCAAGTAAATGTCTAATATTCATAAATGTGTTTGGATATTTAGTTGAAGAAATCTTTTAACTTTATATTAGACAAATGAAATCCCAAGAAGAAGCTCTAAGAGAGGTTCAAAAAGACTTTGACATCTCGTATGAATAAAATTACGATAACCATTTTGTTATTGCACTAGTGAAAATAGTTATATTTATAGCATGGGTTTATTTCACTCCCAGACTCCGATGTTATGTGATAAATATATATATATCGCTGCAAGAAAGTTGAGCTTGACAATGTTGTCTTGTCTTGACATGAAAGTATTGTTGCAGGAAACTTGAGCTTGGCAATGCCTATCTTGTCTTTAACTATTAGCATTAGTCACTGTAGCATTTCAAGATGTCTAAACATTTACAGGTGTCCCTATCATTAAAAGCAACAGGGTATCTTCCAATTTCAGATCCAAGAAGATTTCGGTGCCCTCCAGTGCTATAAGCCGCGTTATTGGCCGAGGGGGCTGTAACATCAATGCTATAAGAGAAGTGTCTGGAGCCCATGTGGAAGTTGAGAAGCCCAAGGGGTCTGGAGATCGAATAATAACTATCAAGTGAGTTGCGGTTATTCAGGCCTCAAAGTTAGAAATGTTTCCAAGGAGCCACTTCCTAGCAAATCCCTATCTGCGATTGCCATGTTCATTTTTGTAATATGGCCTGGTGCAAATTTGTCTTTTTCTTTGAAGCCATGGCACCACTCACTACAGTGCAGTGCATATTAATACTGATCAGACACTTCTCTCATTTCACAACACCATGATTGATAAATGCTGAAAATGTCACATTAATTAAATAAGCTGTTCAAAAGTTGATGCAAATTTAATTACAGCAACACCATGTTTAGTTGTATGATTTTCATAAGTGTGCATGTTTTCACCAGATGGGATGTTTTACACAAGTTTTACACAGGGGTTCTATGTTAAAGTGTTGTATGGTTCTTTGCAGGGGCTCTGTGTTAAACTGTTGTATGGTTCTTTGCAGGAGTTCTGTGTTAAATTGTTGTATGGTTCTTTGCAGGGGTTCTGTGTTAAACTGTTGTATGGTTCTTTTCAGGGGTTCTGCTGAAGCGACTCGACAAGCAACCGCTCTGATCATGACTCTTGTACAAGATCCAGACAAGGAACTGACTGAAATTTTGTCGTCCAAGGCTAAAGCGAAGACTCCGACGACCGTCACCATTGCTGACTTTGCTATTGGAACCTTCAACGCTGCCAGTCTGCCCAACTCTACGAACCAATCGTCTGCAGTGTCGAGCAGCTCCAGCAAATCTCCAGCAACCAGCAACAAGGCATCCAGCAGTCGCCAGTCGACGTCTGGTCAGGGCTTGAATACCTCCTCCATCAAGTCATCCAGCAACTCGCAATCAATGGTGTGGCAGGGGTCCGGACCGAACCAGTCAGTCCCTCAGTCACCGAGGCGCAGTCCTCAGAAGCAGCTGTCATCTGGCCACACTGGGTCCCCAGTGTCCAATCACCATGGCGGGGAGAAATCTGCCTCCCGCCAGCTGTTCCCATCAGACAAACGGAACTCCTCGTCTCCAGCTGTTACTTTCACCAACTCTGTCGTCTCTACTGTTTCTTTCACTTCCTCCTCCTCTGTCAAAGTCGTTTCTTCAAGTGCTAATAGCTCCCGTGTCCGACCTGATAACCCTCATCAGGCCAACAAGTCTACACCCAAACCTGTGGTAGGTCAAGTGAAGCTCCTCACACGACAGGCTGCAAAACCAGATCCACAACCCCTGCCAATAATTAGCACCCACGGCGGCGGGAACAACGTCCCCAACATGGGTCAGCAAAGCACTCCGTCTCCTGAGGTCTCGACCCCAGGCGAATATTTGCCTTTTAACAACCTCTTCAGTAATTATGGTGTCCAGATGCTGGGAAAGAAAGATGATAGTGCTGACAAGATGAACTTTGCAAGTGTGGCTGCTGCTGGGGTGGTGTCCACACTGTCCAGTCCCCTGTCACACCCCTGCGTGGCCACGCCCATGAGCACTGATAGCAACAAGGTGGATCCCAGTCTACAGGCCAAGGCTCCTGGCTACAAGCCCGGCAGAACCAGTTCCCCCCAGTTCCGACAGGAAGCCGAACAAAATAAAAGTCCAGGTTTTAAAAATTTCCACCTCCCTGTCCACGCCATGCAAGGGGGTATGTGTGAGTTGGACATGGCACGAGCGCCAGGTTACAGAGGTATGCCGCCATCTCCCAGGTCCAATGCATCCACTCCCAGTGGGCAGTCGCCAAGGAGCCAGGCAGGCACTCCCCTCGATTCCAGCCAGCACTCCCTCTCATCTCTGTCTTTGCTGTCTAGTCAACAAAAGGATGAATACAGCATGCCAAATCAGCCCATGACTCTCCCAGAGATTAAGAGCACCCTCAACCCCAATGCTCCAGATTTCCAGATCTCCTCTGCCAACCTGAACCAGATGATGAATGGCCTCCCCGGGTTGCCCGCCGACATTACGCTGCATGCTCTCCAGCTGCTCAATGCCCAGCAGCTGCTCAACTTCAGCCTTCCACAGGGTAGCTTCCCGTTGCCAAACGACGTACAATTACTGCAGCAACTGGCAGCTGCTGGAAATCAGATGCCTCCACCTCCAAGTCAGCAGATGCCACCTCCAAATCAGCAGATGCCACCTCCCAACCAGCAGATGCCACCTCCCAACCACATGAACAACCAGATGCCTAACCCCATGGCTAACCAGATGCCCCAAAATATGCTGAACAGAGATCAGATGAGCGGACAGATTGGGAAGCCGATAGGTCCGACAGGGAGCCAAAGCCAGCCAGTAGGGCCACCTGGGCCCAGCGCACAGAGCCCCGCTCCAGGCTTCCTGCCTCAGATGATGTCACGGAACCTGTCCCCTATGCCACCCCACGCCCGGCCTAATAGTGCACCCACCATGGCTGGCATCACACAAGGTGAGGGAGGAAATCTTTCTTTTGTAAACAAGTAGCTGTGTTATTTTTACCCATCTTTTCATTCCGTCATAGCTACAAATCTGATATTTTCTAGTCACAAATGGTCACAACTTGACAATTAATGCTCTGAGTGATGCAGGCATATGAGGTTGCCATTTCTGTCCTTTCCGTTGAGTGCTGCGGGCATATGAAGTTGCCCAAATCACGTGCAGAAAAGAACACTTTGAATATTCGCTCAAAATAATAGATAATGGACACGGATGGCAATA
>JAUTBT010045318.1:0-16602 GCA_032361225.1 Lepetodrilus schrolli | reverse complement strand
ACACACACACACACACACACACACACACACACACACACACACACACACCACACACACACACACACACACACACACAAATGGTAGTGTGGGAACTAAAGCAAATAACAAATGGTAGCCTGGGAACTGTCATTTTCAGATTCTATTTAGATCATTCTAAAACAGTTGAGATCCCACTTTTACTCAAAATAAATTCTACAGAATCTTCTTTTCAGAAATATCATCTATAATAGAAAATTCACCCAGAAAGCAACTGTTCCACAAAATACTATAGTATTTTGTATTTTATAGACTGAGCTCTGTCTACCATCAATGGAAAAGCTGTGTATTATGCAATTTGCAATATTGTATTTTGGCAAATTTGAGTTCAATTTCGCAATGTCAACATTTCATGAACCTGAACCTGAACCTGAACCTGAACCTGAACTTGAACCTGATATGTACTGGTTTATGACCTTATCTGCAAACCAGACAAATAAAGTGTTGAAATACAGATAATTAATTACCCATGCAATCAGTATGTCAAACATGGACAATCATCCTAATTCAAACGATTGAGTAGATAGTGGGTATGTCAGATTAACATCCACAATCCACATTCCACAGAGCAGTTTGAACATGTTCCTAAGGCCAAACCAGTATAATAAACTGTTTTACTTTTCTAGAAAGTGTTTGAATGCATGCGTGTGTGTGTGTGTGTGTGTGTGTGTGTGTGTGTGTGTGTGTGCGTGCGCGCGCGTGCGTGCGCATGTGTGTATAAATCTGTGCACACAAGTGAATTGTATGCCTGTGCATGCATATATATGTGTTCAAGGGCTAAATGATTACACTCTGTTTCAACATGTTCAATTTCTTTAAGAAAATAAAACACTTATCTATCATAGTAAAAGAAATCCTTTTTCTTGTGGAAATAGTTGCATCAGAATATGAAATAAAACTGCTAGTGACATATGCAAAGATGGCCTTGCCCCTTTAAACAAGGCCTGACAGTGATCACACTGAATAAGAGCAAGCTGGATTCCACTTTTAAAGAGGATGTAGCTAGTTAGCATTGGCGTATTCATAGCGGATTTAATATAATGCATATTGAGCCGCAGGTAATACAAGGGCTACTACACAGATATCTCAGGATCTGATTCACCAAGGATAGGCCGGTTTTATACACCAACCAGGATATTCATTGCTACCACTTGTGGTGGTAACTTGTCGGTTACTTGGAAATAGACAATGTCCTAGTGAATTAGGCAATCGGATAAAATCGTAATAAACATAATAGTGACGATTTGTATCGTGAAAATAACATCATATTCTTGCATTACTGAAAGGTCAAGGTGCCATATAATCGGTTACGATTAGTTATTCAGTTGTAATTGTTTATTCAGTTATAATCTGTTAATCGTCAACCAGTAACTGTTGTGTAACATGAAACTCAAGGTCTTCATCACCACAACATCATAAGACTTCCACAACACCATAAAAACACCACAACAATCCAAAAGTGACCATCCTTAATTATGACAACACGCAAAACAGCTTCATATCACCTCAAAATCCCCCCTACAACACCAGGCCCTCACCCCATATAACACTAGGCCCTCACCCCATATAACACTAGGCCCTCACTGCACCCCATATAAAAGCCATCCCTCACCCCATACAACACCAGGCCTTCACCCCATATAAAACCAGGCCCTCACCCCATATAGAACTAGACCCTCACCCCATATAACACTAGGCCCTCACCCCATATAACACTAGGCCCTCACCCGATATAAAACCAGGCCTTCATCCCATATAGAACTAGACCCTCACCACACACCATATAAAAACAAGGCCCTCACCCCATACATCAGGCCCTTACCCAATACCTCACCCCATACAACAGGCCCTCACCCCATACAACACCAGGCCCTCAATGCATCAATGGTCACAACATGCTGTTGCTGACTCAGCAAAATGAGGAAAAAGATTATGGATGCTAAATGGGACCCACCCTTCATTTGTGAAAATTATTCTAACAAAGGATGCAGGCATTTGTCAGAATTATACAAAGGATGCAGATATAACCAGGAGATAGCTGTGACCTTTCAGAGCTGACATCAAACAGATTGTTCTCAGCGACATGTCATATTTTAATTTAACTATGATATGGAAATAGAACACACCCCACTCATACTCAAACAACACACACACACACACACACACACACACACACACACACCACACACACACCACACACACACCACACACACACACACATACATACATTACCCTACTCTCTCTCACACACACACACACACACACACACACACACACACACACATACATTACCCTACTCTCACTCAGTATATTTGTTTGATTACATATCTGATAAAATATAAAATAATATATGAATACTTGCTCACTGTGAAATGCCTATGAAATACTTTTTTTTAAACAACCTCTATAAAATAATCTACAGGACCGGTATACTATCATGATATTTCAGAATTAAACAATCATCATAAACTATAATTATGACACTCACACACAATATATATGCAATTATTATTATTATTATTATTATAAACCTGAAGACTGTGTTAATCTATAGTATACTATCATGATAGACTGACATGCAATATAAATGCAATTATTATTATTATTATTATTATTATCAACATGTATTAAGGACAGATAATCTATTCCACAAGCATGTGTGTGTGTGCGTGTGCGTGTGTGTGTGCGTGCGTGCGTGTGTGTGTGTGTGCATGCCTATGTGCCTGTTGATGTAGCCACTAATCAGTTTACATTAGGAAGAATTCTGCAACACTTATAGCACTTACTGTTGCAGTAAATCTGCCACTGAAGAAAATATATTTGTACAATATATATTTGTCCTATTTATCTATTTATCACATTTAAGAAAGAAAAAGAAAAAATTATAACATGTACATGTATGTACCATTTATCAAATAATCACATTTCACAAAAGCAAAATTACTTTAAAAATAATCACAATACAGTACATGTGCATGTAAGAACATTATTTTCAAGTCTAAAAAAAAAATCTATCAGTTAAAAAAGAATATAATAGGAAAAACGTAACCTTCTCACAGCCGCAGGCAAGCAGACAAGCCCAGTGACTGTGCAATTACATCAGCATGGAAGTGTTTAGGTGGTGAGGGTGGCAGTTCTTTTTCGTTGAAATATTCTTACGTTGAAAATGTCATGACATATCATCAGATTTCAACTTGACATTGTCACACAACCAGGACAAAGAATATGTTTCCTATTTTAAGCAGGCGTATTTATGAAAACAACATTTTAACCTCTGGCGTTAAATACAGGAAGTTTTCGTCTCATGGCTTTGTTGACGTGTCACGTAATTTAACGTCTCAAGCAAGAGAAGAAAAACAAAACAAAAACTGAAACACTGAATAATACCTTACAATAAAAATTACTGAAAAAATTAGTCAGGTAAGTAACTTGAACAAACTTAGAGGGCATAACACTATGATCAGATGATAGAATTACATTTTGCACGAAACACAAGTTACCCGATAGGCTGATATTAACTCTCGCTATGCTGGAGGCAACCAGAACAGCAGTTCCTGTGCCTAATCCAGCAGGGAAAAGGTTAATGGTGAGTGAGTGAGTGATTATGGAGTTTAACGTTGCTGCGGGAATCTTTCACCCATTTGCGACGATTAATGGCTATTTTTGTCAACATAGTGAACGAGACATAAAGTTATATTGTACATTAAAGCTTCTTTCTGCACATGATGAATTTTGTCATGAATATTTAATGCAGGGTAAATATAGAATTTCAAAACATAAACATGATTAACAAAAAAAACAACATAAAAGTAATTAATCGGGTAATAGTACAGGTAACCAAATAAAAGTATAAAATAAAATGAAATTACTATATACAGGTAAAATGTATAGCTAAAAATATATACATACCGTAAGTAATAAATAAGTTAAAACTACAAGTAAATAAAAATACTACTGGGAAAAACATGCAGGTAAGAATTACAGGTAAAAAAAACAACAATTAAAATAACTCAGGTAAAAGTTACAAGAAAAAACTATCTGTATATAACGCAGTTAACAAAATACGAGTAAAATATCTAAGGTAAAAGGACAAGAAAAAATTACCTGTAGAATTAAACAAAGCAGATAAACAAAATACGAGTAAAACAACACAGATAAATGTACAGGTACAGGTTAATCTGTGGCATGGTTGCCATATTGAGTCATAAGACAAGTTTATAAATGTTAGGTAAACATGAAATCTCCTCTCAGCTCACCTTATACCACTTAGTCCTGGTGATTCCGGATCCAAAACACATTCAACTTATTATATGTCTGCCCACACGAAAAGTCGGCTAGGTCGAAAATACGACCAGAAGACAGCATCAGCAGCTCTTGATCAACAGGTATTATATAATCCACTGAATCTCGCCTTAATTTCTTCTTATATTGTCATTTCCATTAAAAACTGAAAAATGCATGGACTTAATACCAGTTAAAAACATAAAGGCCCCGTTCCGACTTTCCAGTTAAATATCCATAGATGCGAGTCTGTTATTTTGTGTTTTATCGACGAATCAGGCGATGTGTCTTTAACAATTCACAACAATCGACTATCCCGTAAGGTGTTCCATACAACTTCTGTTAACACGGCATGCATAGGCATCTAATGAGCCTAGTTTAAGAAGGAGATATACCAGCCACTAAGATTGCTCTGCTTGAACAAACACAAGGTGTACACCAAAATATCCCAGTATTTATACTTCGCACATGACGCGGTTGTTCAGCCAATCAGCCGGCCCGATGTATGAGGGGCTCCTCTAGAGGTGGGGGGCCATAAGGCTACTGTAGAAGTCTTGTGTACTTTTAGTACACTAAGCAGATGTCGGAAGAATGGAGAGAAAAACAAAAAGCTATACGTGTAATACCGGTATATATAATAGTAATGCACTTTTATGTATTTTTTTTAATGTAATTTATTTGTGACCATAATTATTTTAACATTAATTGACAAATGAATAGCAGTGTTATTTGCTGTATGTATTTTCAAAACACGAATTATTTATTTATAAAATGTCGTTGCAAATGGGTGAAAGATTCCCACAGTGACGTTAAACTTCATAATCATTCACTCACTCATTTGTAAATTGATACATTTTGCATATGAATAACTAGTCTGTGTCACATCCTGTTCTCACCAAAATACTCCTATTCAAAATATCTCCCTAGAGCAGTTAAGCAAGTCTAGATTAGAGGGTAAAGAATTTCACGGGCTCCTTTCATATAAATATAATACCGATCAATATAAGTTATATATTATTGATTTACTTTAACCCTCTGAGACTATGGATAATCTAATGAATAACAAGTACTATAAACTAATTCAAAATTAATTTACAAAAGAATGTCAGTGCTATTAGTTGTATATATACTCAACAAAATTAATTAAGGGCCAGTAGCCTTTTTGAACATATAAATTTAGCTTTATATTACTTTAACAACAAATATTTTCCAAACATCAACAGGCTCAAGGTACTCTTCAAGAACTTGCAGACATATTGGAAGAAGAATGGCACCGGATTCCTCAAGTCGAGTTCCGAAATTTAGTAGATACCTTCCCCACAAATTATTTGCTGGCCCTTAACTAATTTGTTGAGTATATGTTCATACTCATTTGTAAGCCGATACCTTTAGCATAGGAATAACAAGGACTTAGTTACTACGATGCGGTCAATGAATTAATTTTCACAGCCGAAAATATTTACTATATTTTCTAAACTTCGACAACAATCATATTTATTTGAAAATAAGGTGATAAATTCAGACGGTAAATTTAATTAAATTTGGTTTATTAATATCTGAAAGAAACACATCTACAGCAACCAGGTAATAGATTTCCTATTGAACCTTTTCAAAATTATACGATTAAATATAATTTAATAATTTCATCATGATAAAAACATGCATAAAGAATATTTTTTTTAAAGATTAATATTATTTTTTTTACAAATTATTGGATAATATAAACAATATATGTTATTTTTTTACATTTTATTTTAAACCATGTAGTCATCCATTTTCTGTTTTATTTTACAAAATAAACTATCCAATTCCATTTACATTTACAACAGCAGAGCTTTACATGGTATTTGTATCCACTGGCCCCACGAATTAGTCATGAATATAATTTCTATGACACAGACACAACAGTGTTCTAATATAACACCTAAACACTTAACAGTGAGTGTATCAAACTGGACAGCAGCCAGTGTCTTTGTAGAGCCATCACCCCCCTCATCACCCCCACCCCCCCACCCTCCCCAGGTCATCACAGGAAAGGCCAACAAGTCCACCCTGCACAGTGCACAATTATCTCAAACATCTCTGGAGATAAATGTACCTCATTGTATATATCATTATCACCAGCATATTTCTACATGGCCAGGTCATAGGTTGGACAACTGACCTTTGCTGGGTCAGAGGCCACACTTGTTACATTGAGTAGTACTGTTTACTGCCAAGGGGCAGGATGGTCCGTATGGTGTCATGCTACAAAGATGAAATGTCTGGGTTTGAATCTCTACTCCTAAGGATGGATCATTTATCTTCTCTGTAGTGGAAAAAAATACACATAGTAATACTACTACTACTACTACTAATAATAATAGTGATAAATCCATGCTCATACCGCTACATTATTACTCTGGTCAATGGATAAATGTGCACAAATTTCACATTCTCAACGCCCTGTGATGTATGCACCCCAAGCTGCCAGTTTAGGCACTAAAAGGTTAACATTCACAATTCCATTTCATCCTACTGGGTACCCATTCACCAGCATTCAAAACCAAGCTACATTTTCCCCCACTGGTTTTCAATATTTTTCATATTTTAATTTATTATTGTATTTTTTTATCTCGCCATAAAAAAAATGCAAAACTATGAAAAAAGTAGCTTGTTGCCTAATATACTAGTAACTTAGTTTTGTTTTTAAAATAAATAAAAAAATAATATTTTGTAAACTACACATGTAGTAATAGTTCCTTTTTTTTTTCAATTCCCCCGCCTCACCCAGACATCTCTGCAGGGACACAGGGTGCAGTGCAACACCCCAGCAAACCAGACATCCTTAATCACGCTCTGCCGTCCAAACATCGACTTTCATTCTGTTTGTGTACATTCCATGATTTCTTTACCCTCCGTCAAGACATTGTACCAGTATTAAACTCTGCCTTTCCTGAAATCATGCATATGCCATTAATAGACCAAGTTACAAGTAGAATTATTGGAGCTTAATCGGTCATCGTTAGTGGAAATTAATGAGGCTCGGATTTAAGGGAGAATATATTGTTGATTCACGGATTGTGTGTATATTTAACGACAATCAGTTGTTAGTGTATGAGTGATATATCGCTAAATGTTCGAGTTATATCTATATGAATGAATTTGTGTTTTTTTATAGCCAAATTATTGGATTTGATTGACAGAAACAGCAGTCTACCGGAACTTATTAATATAAAAGATCAAAACATCCAACTGTTTATGACATAATTATTTGAGGTCATTGTAAGTTCAAACTGGTATGAGTAACAATGCACATTTTTATTGCCATTATAACAAGTGGTCGGTATTATTCAGCAGAACTTTCTATCCATGATTTTCTATGATTAATTACCATAAAGTTCTATTAAAATTTATATTAGAAATTAAAATAATTAAAAAACATGTATTATTTGCTGTTGGTGAAACCTCAGAAAAGATTTTAAATAAAAACACGAGCCTGTCATTGTTGAAATTGTTGAAATGGTTTAGAATCGTCTAAATTGCATTTATTTCCAATGATTATCAAAATAAATAAAATGTTCTCTTCATCTTTTAATGCTATTATTTTCAACAACAAAGTTTGAAATTCTGGCCACGTCATATGAATAAGGCTGTTAACTATCTCCCACTAACAATTAACAGATTACAATGTATTTTAGGCAAATTACATTTAAAGATTGAAACTCTGCCATTGCCAAATAAAACATAGTTTTCTATTGAAATTTAAATACATCTTGTTATTATATAGCATAAACTGTATATAAAATCAACTTAAATTTCTAAGAAGAAAAAAAAATAGAAAAAAATATATTACAATTTTTAATAAAAAAGTTTTTTAAGCAAAATGAACTTACAAGTATTCACAAGAAGAAATAAAAATAGAAAAAAATATATTACAATTTTTAATAAACAATTTTTTTAAAGCAGAATGAACTTACAAGTATTCACATGTTATATCGGAAGATGACAGTATTTTGTATGTTTCCCACTGACTTAATATGCTCCATCCTCTATGGCCTCTCCATGTCCTCTATGTGTGACTTACCTCAGGCTCAGCCTAGCTCCAGGACTTAGCTCGGTCCTCTACGTGGGACTTATAGCACAGCCTGTCTCTGGTATCTGGTACAGCCAAACAACACCTACTGTAGCAGTAGCCAGGTCAAGACAGGGCATTAGTTAAAGTCAAGTCACTATTGTAAATCTCATCAGGAATTCAACACACAGCTGACACTCCTAGTCTGTGAAGAGGCCTCCTGACCCCGAAAGCCCGGAGGAAGATAGTCCCTTGCTTGTCTTCATGTACACTATCTGAAGGAAGTCAGTTCCTACAATGTTTGGAATAAACTTCTTGATTTCTAATATCTGGAGGAGGAAAAGTCTTGACCTCCAAAATGTCTAAGCATAGAGTAAGAAACTTCCTGATCTACAATGTCTGGAATGAAGTCCTTGATCTCCATGGTCTGGAGGAAGAAAGTCGACCTTCAAAAGTTATATTAAGTATAGAGGAAAAAACCTCCTGGCCTACAATGTCTGATAAAAAAGTCTTTGATTTCTTATGTCTGGAGGAAAAAATGCTTGACCTCTAAAATGTCTAAGCATAGAAGAATAAAGTTTCTGGACTATTCTCTGGGGGAACAATATCCATAACATTTAACCCCCTCCCTGCTGGATTAGGCACAGACAAAGCTATTTGTGGCATCTCTGGTTGCCTCCAGCATGGAGAGGGTTAAAGAACGGAGCAAGAAAGTCAATTCCCTCTAATGTCAGGAAGAGGAAAGTCCCTGACCTCAAATCTTTGGAAGAAGAAATCCTTGACTTCTAAAATATATTTAAAGCAAGAGGACGAATGTTCCTGATTCTGGAGGAAGAATGGTCATGGCCTCTCATGTCTTGAAGAGTGAGTGAATTATAGTTTTACATCACAACCATAGGTGATGAAGAAAGTCTGACATATTAAAGTATGGGAGAAAAAATTCCATGACATGACCTTTTATCCTTGACCTGTCTGGAGGAAGAATGCCTATGACTTCCAACATTAGGATGACCTTCAGATTTCCCAGTGATACATAATTATTATGTTTCATTTTCATAAGTTGAACTTTTCTCTGTTCCATTGAAACCCACAATAGGATCTGATAACCATGGCAATACATATTACCCTTTTGAAACCCACACCATTATGATTCTGATTTGGCAGCAAGATATGGTATTCCCTTAAAGTTCACCACAGTTAGATCTTGAAAACTAATTAATAACTGATACAATTTGTTGAAATCCACATTATGATCTGGCAAGACAATTCAATGAAACCCACATTGGGATCTACGAAGACATTCCAATGAAACCCTCATTACCTTGCATAGCATTACCAGGTGAATGAAAAAGTGTTATACTTCATCACTGAACATGAACAAGGATTGGCAAACAATGGTTGATACAAAGTCAAAGCCAATTTGATTTGTTAAGCGGAAATATGTATAACAAAAGTATAAATCATAGCAAGTACTGATATTGACAATCAGTAGCCTACTTTGAAAATAATTGTGCATTCAAATCTGAACAATTTATAGGTACTGGTGTTTATAACTACTGACAATTATTTTGACCATTCATAATCTCAAATTATTATTATTTGGGGCTAAAATATCAAATTATATTTATTTTTATTTTCAACCACCCAAGCTAAAATTGTCACTGAAAAATCTGTAAACCAGGGAATCAAATAACTATGGCCTTAGCAGGAAAACAATTATTTAGTGACATTTGAAAATTTGCCACATCAATATGTCATTATCAGATATTAAATGAAACAGAATTTTTAAAATTCTCATATATTCTTTTCTTTTTTCAATTTGTGGTATAGAGCCACTTTCAAGATTTTTTCACTTATATCAGGGCTTGTCAGTTTAGCTCTACAGAACTATTTCATATTGCTTTGCTGATGCCGATATATGCATTCAATCATAACTATTTGTCTACCAAGCTACGATGCCTACATTTACATATTTAAATTATTAGATGAAAGAAATGTAAATTTTGCTGATTACATCAGAGCAACAGATTGCAGATATAAAAGTAATTTTGTAAATCAAACATCTATTATATGTAACATTAGCATTATCAAGGTCTTTTTTCAAAAATCTGTGGAGATGTTAGCTTTTATTACAAAAACACATCAGGTGTTAAAATTACTTGGAGAAAGGGATTAGGAAAATAGTATCATGCTCTCAATCTTCAATTATAGTTCAACAATGCCTGTAAGAAATCTGGCACGAAGCTCTGCTTTGCCATATGGCAAGCATGTACCTCTCCATGCTCGAGCAACTCTGAAATTTCATCACTGACATAAATATACCATGAGCAGGTGGTCATATAATGAAATGGTTATAATAGTATATTATATTTTTAAATAAAGAAATGCATACCCCCAAAAATAATAAACATCAAGATTATGAGTTATGATGAAAAATGATGAAGTATGTTTAATATTACTCTAGGCTGGTTGTGATTGGTCAACTATAATAAAACCTAAAGGGCATCGCGACACATTAATATGAAGTCATATAGCGTTTGTTTACATCTTTGAGAGGACTGTGGGATTTAGAGGTCATGTCTCTCGCTTGCAAGCTGTCACGATACAGCACTATATAGCTAGTGTTATCAGAGTGTTGTAGTGACAATGTTTAATGTTATGACTGTCATGGTGGGCAAGGTTACATTTCTTGTAAGGAGTTGTTGGCAATGAATCTGTTTGTGTAAAATATCATAGATTAATAAAGTTGCTTATTTCACTTTCTCCTTGTTGAATTAATTAAAATTAATGCTTTATAATATATGGCATTTCGAGTTGCCTCCAATCGAAAAAAAAGCTTAATCCACAATTCCATTTTAAAACATCATGTTTTAACAAGTTTTATGTTATTGTTTCTTAAAAAAGGTCTAAAACTTACTTTTTTGCTTACTGATAATCTGAAAAATTACTAGCAATATGATTCAATTTTTGTTCATTAGAACAATTCTCCATTACCAAGCCTTGGATTTATTTTCAATCGAGGAAAATCTTTTAACCAAATTAATGTTCCTGTAATACTGGTTTGAATTTTTGACATCCACTTTTTTTCTAATAGTTATGCCTTTTGATTGAATTAGTGTTTTCCTTTGCAGCGGGAATATTTCACTAATAGTTATGCACATCTTCAAACAATACAATTATCTGGGTGTAGATGAAACCAGAACTGATAATGTTATCATATAGCTGCCAAAACTAATAAATATAGATGTGCAACACATCTGTCCTCTCAACATACTTGTCCTCTAACAACCTGTCCCTAACACAAGCCGTCCTCTCAACATGCCCATCCTCTCCACAACCGTCCTCTCAACACACCTGTCCCTAACACACCTGTCCCTAACACACCTGTCCCTAACACACCTGTCCCTAACACACCTGTCCCTAACACAACCTGTCCTCTCAACACACCTGCCCCTAACACAACCTGTCCTCTCAACACAACCTGTCCTCTCAACACACCTGTACTCTCAACACACATGTACTCTCAACACACCTGTCCCTAACACAACCTGTCCCTAACACACCTAACACAACCTGTCCTCTCAACACAACCTGTCCTCTCAACACAACCTGTCCTCTCAACACACCTGTACTCTCAACACACCTGTCCCTAACACAACCTGTCCCTAACACAACCTGTCCCTAACACACCTAACACAACCTGTCCCTAACACAACCTGTCCTCTCAACTTCCAGTTCTCTTGACAAGCCTATCAGCAACAGAGTCCTCTCCATAATAAACCCATCTTCTCATAAACCTAGATTCTAAACAACAAAACAAGCTAAAAACGTTGACCTAGATATTCAGGTTTATGATTCAAGGAAAACACATTCATCAGTCTGTGACAAGTTACTTCCCTTGAGCTTCTTGAAGAGCATTGTAGAATTCTGTGACTATCTTAACATTGACTGAAAAGCAGTAAAATCTCTCCCAAAAGGCCAGTGATGCTCATATAATTGATGTAAATTTGCAATTTAAAAGACATTTTGCTTTTTATCCCACTCCATATCTAGTGTTTTCATAAAACATAATATCTTTATCAATAAATTGTGACGAAAGAGAAATAGTTGTCAATAATATTCCTGTTTCAGTGTTTTCAATACTAATAGTTTCTAATACTAATAGTTTCTATGGGTTTTTCAACTCCAAAGGTTTGCTTGCTAGAAGTTTGAACATATTTTATTCAATGTGAATGGGATTGGTTACAAGTTATTACAACTTAAAATAACAACCGCTCCAATAAAGAATACTTTATCCTATATCCTATATTAAATAGTACTGTTAATATTGTTTTTTGTGAAATTAATGTTCCAAAGTTTCTTGCTGAACTTCAGAACTGAGAATATTAAATTCACTCAGGACATATTTTCCGTAATAATTTTCATCACCAATATTGTCTTTTCGCAGTAGATATTGCTTTCAAATAACAAGCGATATCTACAGCAGTAGAAATCGTTTGACCCAATTCTTGGTTTATTTGATTGTTTATTTGATTGTTGTCAATTGATGTCATTGCTACAATTGTGATGTCGTAGCATTGCGATGTAGCAATTTTCTTCTTTAATGACTTTAAAATGATATTTAGTGATAAATAGAATCTCACCCAAGTGTCTTGGAATATCAAATATATCAACATGAGTCATGAAAGTCGGCAAAGCCTTGGATTTAATAACTTTCACGACTCGTGTTGATAATTTTGATATTCCAAGACACTTGGGTGATATTCTCTACGTATGGGTTATTCTCTAATTAAACAGTGAGCTTCCATTTTCAGCAGAATTTGAATTTAAAGACATGCACAATAATGTGCATATTCATATTGTGCATAATCTATGCTCAAAATCTTGCACTACATTATTACCCCGGTCAATGGATCAATATGCACTCATTTCACCTTTTCAACTCCCTTGGGAGTATACAACCTGCTGCCAGTTCAGGCATTAGAAGGTTTACATTCACAATTCCATCTCATCCTACTGGGTACCCATTCACCTGGGACTTCTGGGTAATGAAGCAGACTCACTACCTCTAGACCACCGCGCTCACCGGGGACTTCTGGGTAATGAAGCAGACTCACTACCTCTAAAATATTGCAAAATAATTCCTGAATATACATAGCATCAAAAAAAAATCTTCAAATCTTATTAGATGACTTGGACCTGAGTGACAGAACATCAACCTAGATTGACACAGTGCCATCAGTAACCCTTAAATTCTAATTTATCAGCAGCTAGCTGCAAAAGTGTTAATATCAATGTCTCTGCTACAAATCCATAGGGTTCAAACTGCAGATCAAAGAAGATATACTTTCTACAGGAAGTGAGGCCAATCAGAAACACGTAAACAGCTGGCAAGGCCATTTGTCACTTCATCTCAAAAGTGTATTTAATCTCTCAACTTGACAAAAATAACGATTTATGAATAGTTCATTGAAAGATTAATTTTGAGTTCATAACATGTGTTGGAAATTTCTCCTTTAATATAGAAATTATTACAGCCAGAGATTCAATAACAAAGAAATGCTGGTGCATAAATGGTTATCCTTCTTCAAACATAACACATAGGTATGTTTACACGTTTAATTTGCCATGACATTAACACCTTCAGTGCTGAATCTTAACAAAATTAAATCATTCAACCAGTTAGGCGTGTGGAGGAAATTACCATTGCTTTTATGTTTGAAACTTGCTAAACCTACATCTGGAGAAAAAAGAAATACAGCAATCCTTCTCAACATTACCCGTCTTGGAATGGTAAAGGAATGTAAAACACGTAAACAATTTGAAGCAATTTCAATGTACACAATTGTAGTTGAATCTATGAAGCACTTTTGGAGAATAGCCAAGTGATGATAGCAGACTTCAGACAGCAGACTATAACATGACACTGATAGCAGATACCAAACGGAAGACATCGATTTGATATCAGCAGACATTGTCTATGACATCAGCAGACATACTATGTGACTTCAGACACTAACAGCAGATATCAACAGCAGACTATGACAGCAGAAGAATATGACCCGCCAGCAGACTATGACACGAGACGCTGACAGCAAACAGAAAATGGAAGACACTGACTATGACATCAGCAGACATACTATGACTTCAGACACTGACAACAGCAGACTATGACACCAGAAGAATATGACCAGGAGTCCGTTGCACAGAACGGTTGTAGCTACAATTGATTATAAGTCAAAATCTTGGAACCCGCTACATGTGTAAGTTCATTGCATATTCCACTTTTATCCCTACAATACATGAAAATATAGTTAGCTAAAAGTATTGTAGCAATAAAAGTGGTTCATGCAACCGGACTTACATTTGTAGCAGATTCCAAAGATTTGACTTGCAATCAGTTGTAGCTACAAGTGTTCTGTGCAACAGGCCCCAGACAACAGACTGACTTCAGACAGCAGACTATCTCATGAGATGCTGACAGCAGACATCAAATGGAAGACATTGACTATGACATCAGCAGACATTGACAATGATATCAGCAGATATACTACAGCAGACACTCAGAACAGACACTCAGACAGCAGTCTGCAGACCCTTGAACCAATTCAGCTAAAAATATACACTGACAAACACTGGAGAAGAACTGCTACATGTTCCTCAGAATTTCTCCAATTGGAAGACAACAAACATCATACTACTTGCCAGAAAATTAAATTAAACAGACTCTAAGTGAATATGTCACTGTGATGCATCCACAAAGAAGCAGCCAAAATCATTGCATGTCTACTCTATTTTTTATTTTTTATTGTTTTTATTTGGTGTTTAGAGCTGCTTTCAAGATTCTTTCACTATCACAGTTTGTCAGTTTATGGCATGAAACCTGCAACATCCGTAGCGCTGAATGTTACAGAAAACCTGCGAGCACCAACTGATACTGACACAAACTGAATTGCCACTCTACAAACAGTGCATCCTATCAATAACGCGTCAGAATGGTAACTTTCGATATTGATTTTCCATCAATTGTAACCTCCCGATTATCAATCAGATTTGTTGTAAATAAAACTGATATCCAGTCTTCATGTCTTCATCGTATGGGTGCATATACTCAAAAAAATTAATTAAGGGCCGGCAGATATTTTGTGGGAAAGCTGTCTACCAAATTTCGGAACTAGGTTTTAGGAATCTGGTGCCATTCTTCTTCCAATGCATCTGAAAGTTCCTGCAGTGTACCTGGAGCCTATAGATGTTTGGAAATTCATTGTTATTGAAATAATAGAAAGGTAAATTTATGAGTAAAATGGCAAGTGGCCCTTAATTAATTTTGTTGAGTATATGAAGTTATAATGCATTTTCATTCAAACACTCAGTATTTGCAGTGGCCATGACAGCTTTGTGCAGCTGATCCCACTAACTGGCAGACAGGTCTCATCTCTTTATGTTCGCATGGCAGGAAGTGAGGATATTTATAGTGCTGGTCAGACTATTTCAGACTGCCTCAGTGCCAAAGTACTTGACACATTTTGACAATAAAAAAATTGCTCCGAAGATATAAAATATATAGAGATTATTAACCGAGTGTCTTTAGATACCGTCTATATCCTGCACTTAGGGATAATCTTTGTATTAGACGAGCTTCAATATTTTAAAATTATGCGTATGAATACATACAGGTCAGTAAATTGTAAACCGCTTCACTCATTGATAAATACACCAAAGGGAAATAACAACTTTAACTACAATTCTTATTTTCATTAAAAACTGTGAATATATTAAATATTAGCAGTCTCCGATCATAATTGTCATCTTGTTTCTAGTCGATTAGCACATAGTCTCTGATCATAATTGTCATCTTGTTTACTATTTCCATACAGTAGCATTTATAAATAGTAGTATGACGCCACGTGAAATTGACGTCATGTGAAATTAGCTCCCTAATTTACATAATTATTAGTCAGGCAAAGTAGCATGATACACGAAATATCTGCATACTTCCTTGTACTCATAAACTTACTTGAATTGCATTCTTATTACTGGTTATTTCAATGTATGTTGGTAACATTTTAATAAATACTATGTTTTGTTTTTTTAAATGTTTGCACATGCATAATATATGGCAAAATTAGGAATTGTTTTAGAAACAAATGGCAAAAACAGTGTAACTAATGTCCACATTCCACTTTTAATTTGATTAAAAGCTGGATGTAAAATATTCAATTATTGCTTTG
>JAUTBT010045307.1:0-16602 GCA_032361225.1 Lepetodrilus schrolli | reverse complement strand
TCCCATTTATTTTGACGGAGCGATTTTATGTATGAAGTGATGTTTTGTTTTGAATCGCTGTATGGTACTGACATTGTGGAGACTGAAATACCATGGGCGGCCTTAGCCGCAGAGTCAGCACCGGCTGGTACTGACAAGACCAAGGATGATAACTGCATTGCCACTCTACAGTCATGCGTCATTTCAATATCAGAAAGGTAACTTTCGCATCCCAGGGCGGGATTTGAACCTGGAACCTGTAATAATACATGTCATGAAAATTAACAGTATGGCAGTACCCGACAGCACTGTACACATTCCACAGAATATTAAAACAACACTATTATGAGTTCCATTTTGGAGAATATCTGTCAACTCTATAAAAGGAAAAGTTGTTATATGTATATTCACAAATAAACAGTCCCAAAAGTCACACAGGAGTCACACAGAGACTATTACACTCAACTTTAATACACTGACATAGAAGAGTACACAGTGTGCTATACAACTATGAAAACGTAGACAATCTATTTTCTTCATTTTATTCAAGATTAGTAACAATCACAGATTATTACATGTATTACATCTTGCAGCACTCAATATTTGGTTTTATTGAAATATTACATTTGTAATAATAAGTAATAATAAATACATCAATAAAAATCTAATTAAAAACCTACATGTATTAGAATGTCAATTTTGTAATTCAATTGTTTTGTTTGGTGTGGATCATCCTTACACCCCAGGGGTAGATAATTCCGTTCCTATCTCACTCCATGCAGTACCACATTGGGTGAGATAGGAACGGAATTAAGTAAAGATGCAAAGATGGGTGTGGATATATTCAAGGAAATATTTCCACATGAATAAAATTTGACTTACAATGATGTAAGGAAAGTATGTTTTCTGTCAATTGTACAACATAATGTGCTACTTCACAATTGCACAACATGTGCTACTTCATAATTCATGACAAAAAAATAAACAACACATTGTCTGGTGGACATAATAATAATACATCTTCATCGTCTTCATCCTTTGGCTGTGGTGTACTGAAAAGCATATGTATGAAAAATGTTATCAAGTTCGTCATGTTCGTCCACAAAGATCTATATTGGATCATTAATTCTGGTTCATACACCAGACAGTTGTATTACATGTACCTATGATTGATGGGGCCGGTGTGTATATACAACTTTATTGTATAGTATACTGGAAACATTAGCAATGTTCCAATGCTCTTGTTCTAGTTAAAGCTGGAGACTGTCCTGCACTAGTGATGTACATACCTTGTAGAAAGTCTTGACTGTTGTTCATACATCATCTGTCTCACAGACACATCACACATCTCAAGAACTGTGTGTAAATGAAAGTTATCTGCTACAGACACGTTTTAACAGGAAACTACAATGGCGAGTCTTTGTCAAGCAAACAAAATAGAAGAAAAAAATACTTCCATATTGATTCCTTCCATTTACATTTATTAATGTCTCTCCAGGCTTCAAAGTCAAAATACAAATTCTCTGCAGTCTTGCAGTATTCTACTAGTCTACTATCTTTGTCCACCCATTTCCCCAAAGCGCATCATCATATCCAAACATAGTGTTTATACTCACATCATCATACCCAAACATAGTGTTTGTACTCACATCATCATACCCAAACATAGTGTTTCCTGTTTCTCCTCCATTGCATGCTCTGTCCCTCTGTCTGAATGCATCTGTAATAGTAATAAGTTGCCATGTTATTCTGGTACTGCATACTTAACTATACATATATTGAAGGTTATTGCAAATTGTCAGTGCTATCGGTTGCAACATTATTTCCTAATTGCCAATATTATTTTCAGTTCAATTTGAAGATTGACAATTGGCAGATGTTATGTATACATTATAGTTTAATGGCTTTGTGCAAAGTAAAACAGAATCTGCATTGTGCAGTATTTAACAGATGCATTCAGGATCAAAATGATATACAACTGAAAGGTGACAAATAACATTAAGTCTGACTATTTCTGGAGCTTACCTGTATAGGCTCGGAGTCTGACCGACACAGAGACAAAGTCGTCAAAGGCGATGAGAAGCCTGTTAGGTGGGACACATCTAGAGTAACGCTTCAGTATAGTTTCCAGGGCCTGAGGGCTGATCTGGTAGCCTGAAGAATGAAGTCATTGTATGCAGTACAATTCATGTTTTCAAATACAGAATATCAGCATTAATGTTATACTTTAGTTTGGTTAAACTGGGGCTTATATCTGCTTTCAAGATAAATTCACTCATACCATGTGTCAGTTTATGGCAGGAAAAAACATGCAACACCCATAGCCCATAGCAGTGAATGTTGTAGTAAACCTGCAAGCACCAGCTGGTACTGACAAACCAAGGACTGTAGCTGCACTCTGCAGACAGTCCATCGTGTCATGATCCCATCTGAAATTCAACTTGAGCAAACACTGATGTGATGTAACCAGGCTGGGTTTTGAACTCCAAAGTCCAGTGATTTTACCACTGCACTGAACCTGCTGGCCAAGTGTTAGAACGTTACATAAAATCTCTCCCTTTGTGATCTACTATACACATTCGGTCAACATAGGATTTGTTTCCTGTGTGGCTGTATCTGATTATCCTATGTGTCTTTATCTGACTATCCTGCGTGGCTGTATGACTATCCTGCGTGGGTGTATCTGACTATCCTGTTTGACTGTATCTGACTATCCTGTGTCTTATCTGACTATCGTGTGTGGCTGTTTCTGACTACCCTGTGTGGTTGTACCCGACTATCCTGTGTCTTACACTGACTATCCTGCATGACTGTATCACTATCCAGTGTGGCTCTATCTGACTATCCTGTGTGGCTACATCTGACTATCCTCTGGCTGTATTTGACTATCCTGCATGACTGCATCTGACTTTCCAATGTGGCTGTATCTGACTATCCTGTGTGGCTGTATCTGACTATCTCTGACTATCCTGCGTGGCTGTATCTGACTATCCTGTGTGGTTATACCTGACTATCCTGCTTGACTGCATCTGATTATCCTGCATGACTGTATCTGACTATGCTGTATTGCTGTGACTATCCTGCATAGCTGTAACTGACTATCCTATGTGGCTGTATCTGACTACCCTGTGTGGTTGTATCTGACTATCCTGTGTGTCTTGGACAAACTATCCTGCATGGCTATATGACTATTCTGTGTGGCTGTATCTGACTATCCTATGTGGCTGTATCTGACTATCCTGTATAGCTGTATCTGACTATCCTATGTGGCTGTATCTGACTATCCTGTGTGGCTGTATCTGACTTACCAAAGAGATCTCTGATGACACGAACCAGCTCATTGGCCTCCATGTAGCCAGAGCGGTTGGCGTCGTGCTGACAGAAGACATTAAACCATGCCACCAGACACTGCTGAAGCTCCAAGAACTCCTCCCACTGCAGGAAGCCATCTTTGTTCTTCTGGACACTGCTCAGGAAACTACCAGCATTTCTAGATATTGGTGGCCTTAGTCAGATAAACTTACATCTAATGCTCTGGTTACTATATAGTTAAACTACTCAGGAACCTACTCACATTTCTACATATTTATGGTTTCATTTAAGAGTCAGACACACTAGCAGCTATTTGTGGTGTCATAATTGATTATGTGTCATAAATAAAAAATAATTCAATTTTATGTCATTTGATCAGTATTAGATAAGGATGGGAGCAGGCAATTGAAAGCATTACGGTATTTACTAGAGTATGGCCATATACCAGTATATCTGTAGTCAAGAGTTGGCAGTATGTTTGGTACACTACAGCTCGTACAGAAGGATACATCCAACATCATTATCATAATACTGTAATGAAGCAGAAAGAAATGCATTAGTTGAAAAGTGGTTTGTGATATATTCATAGTTACAAACACAATGGTGTCTTTTACACTCTTGTGAGGAGATGGCACAATAGGAATATTGGTACAAATATCAACATGATCAATAATGTTCTTAAATGGTTTCTAAAGTAATCTGTAATTAATTAGGTATTTACCTGCATAATTCTCGACTCCAGTGAACTGTGGACAAAAGAACACAATAGTATATTGTAGAAATAATGTCTTTATAAATACAAATCCATGAAATTTAAAGCATACTCAACATTTATATAAATAATATCATTCAATTCAATAATTATGTTTGTTAAGGAGGCAAGATCATACTTGCAAGTATTTAATACAAATAGTTAATAAAAAATATGAAAGAAAATCTATCTAAACTGTAAGACACTGTATTGCCAATTCAATGGAGGTCTTTCCCAACAGTGCGCTGTTCTAAATATAGACTATTTGTGTGGACCTCGGAGAAAACACTCGAGTCCAAAGCAGTCCAGCATATGCCTGTGTCAGATCTGTTTTGTGGTACCGTTTAGGCCCTGTATACTGCCCTATGACAGATAAAACCCAAATCGGAGTGGTAAAATGTCGTTTCTTTCATCATGTACATGTCGCTCAAGAGATCAACGACAACAGCTCACATCAAACACCGAGAAAGAAAATCACTGCTGTCAATATTATTATGTCACGGATCAACATCCACTTGATAGACTAACCAGAGACATTGTAATGTATCGTGAACGCAATTGTTGTTCTTACGTGGTAATTTAACCAGCTGGTAGAAGAAAAAAACTTACCAATGTGAATACACATCTTGGTTTCTGTGCGGGGGATCTGTGTACACATCATTACTATTATTAATTGCAGTTTATTACATAGAAATTAGAATGTGAGAAGATTTAGCGATGTACCTCTGAAGTAGTTGTGTATACATTGGGTGTTGTTGAGGACATTCATCAGATCTTCTGCCTGAAGACTATTTCTTTGCTAAAAAACAAGATGCATAACAATATATTGATCACTATTGATAAGTATAACAATATTTGGCATACAATATTTGTTAAGGTTATCAATGAAAACAAAACTAAGCTTTGATTCAACTCAAATTTGTTTTGTTTGGAAAATATTTATCCTGACAGTTTTGTTTACAGATAATCTCCGAACTTAAATTAGTTGTGGATACATGTTGAGGATTGCACTCATCCCCCTTTCATCCTCCCTGGTAGCGGGGTATAGAGAATTGGTATCAGTGGCATATGCAACATGATGGATCAGTGAATCTAAAGATCAGTCAATAAACCTTCATGTACCTGATTTTCAGGATTCTTTGCCATCTCTGTGATGAAGACATGTCTCAGTTCATCTACACTGTTCAGCTGGAACGCCTGTAAACAATTACAATCCTTTGAGCATGCTTTATCAGTGTGGAGCTTAGCGCATTAATAAGCGTCATTATTATTATTATTATTATTAAATAAATATACAGTGAATCTGGCAATCTGATTGGTTCAAAACATTGTGTTCATACTTCCATGAACGAAATCTTCTTAGGCCACTCCCACAGATCTACTTTTGAAATGTTGACAAACTTGTACTAAAAATGGAAGGTAACTGCGTAAACAGTATACGAAACCAGTCTATGACTGTTATGTTGTATAATTGTGATGCAAATGACGGCGTAGTTTCCATTATGACGTGAATGACGTCATTGCTAAATGATGTAACTGCTTCCGAGCTCGTCTCAATAGAATTATGATTTTTTTTTTCTCACCAATATGTTGATTATTCTATTACAAATGACTGACTGCCATTTATATTATGTTCATTGAGGTCTCAGTACATTAATACTGAATTCCAGATATCTCAATTACTCATGTTACCAAAGGTAGTGTATTCATTCTTAAAATGAATCAAAAAAATTACCCACTCCATCTTGATTGACAGGTGACTGATCACGACCCATCACCAACCATTTGATGCAAATATAATGCTCAGCTCTAAAAATATTAATTACAATTTGTGTCCCTTGTTAAACCACTAAATCCATTAAATCTGGACCAATTTGTTCAGTAATTTATTTATAAGGATTGACTGCAATATCTTTTACATTCATCGAAGTATGATCAGAAAAACCAATGTGCACAACTTTTGTATGAACCACTTTGCGGATTCATACAGTTTGCACATTATTTTTTCTGTTAATGCCTCAATGAACATAAAAAAAATTGAGTCAATCCCTAAATATAGCTATAACCCGACTAGTATATTTTGTGTTTGAGCATTACTGATCAAAAACAACTACCAGTTTCCAATAGATATAAGAAATGATTATCTTGTTGCAATCGAGACTACAGGTATAAATGTTAACTGATGGGTGTTTAACAGACTATATATTAACTGATGGGGGGTTTACCAGACTATATATTTACTGATGGGGGGTTTACCAGACTATATATTAACTGATGGGGTGTATAACAGACTATATATTAACTGATGGGGTGTATAACACACTATATATTAACTGATGGGGTGTTTAACAGACTATATATTAACTGATGGGGTGTTTAACAGAATATATATTAACTGATGGGGTGTTTAACAGAATATATATTAACTGATGGGGTGTTTATATATTAACTGATGGGGTTTTGAACAGACTATATATTAACTGATAGGGTGTGTTTACCAGACTACATAGTCACTGATGGGGTGTTTAACAGACGATATGGGGTGTTTAACAGACGATATGGGGTGTTTAATAGACGATATATTAACTGATGGGGTGTTCAACAGACTACATATATTAACAACACTGAAACTGATGCCATTACATAATGCAAACATTTTAAAGTGTTGAAATATATGGATAACAGGTTGTGCAATCTCCTTAGTTAGCCCCCTCATTCCTACTGGATTTATCACAGTCACTGCTCTGTTAGCTAGGGCATCCATCAGCTGTCCATTGTTGGCTTCCGAATGGAAAGCGTTGCAACTTGTGTTGATACAAATATGGATTGGTAACAGTTTATATTGTATGTTTTTGTTAACATTATATTTAGGACTTCAAAGCTACCTGATGAGCTTGGACAGAAAATACGCTCTGTTGGTAGTAGTTGCCATATTGTCCATAATGTTGACTGGGCTGCCACTGCTGTTGGTACTGCTCCATGCGTTGTTGTGAGAATTGGTAAGCTTGAGGTTGCTGTCCATAAGCTTGAGGTTGCTGTCCATATGCTTGGGGTTGCTGTCCTTGCTGTTGATTGCCTGGGTAGCTGTGTTGTTGATATGCACCACCGTAACTCATGTTGATTGTGCTAAAGTAGAACGTGTAAAATCACCACTCAATGGTTATTTACAGAGCTGCTAAGGCAACAACTATTTTCAAGAGAACTATCTAAGGGAGACAATCACTGGAACAGGTGCGCGCTCATAAAATATAAGTCTTTTGTAAGAAAACGCACTTCAGAGATGATATGGCAGTGACATTGAACTGTGAATTCCTGCAGACAGTTTAGGCGGATTTTGTAAAACGTAAACATTTATGAACAACATTTTAACATTAGAAAAATGTTTGATAGCTGTTGTTGTGTGTTCTAAGTTAAAGGCATACAATCGCAGATTACGTGGTTGTTTTGGACTGATTTGGAGATATAAATGCTAGGTATATTCACTTAGCATGCGTTTAATATCTCATGAAATCTCATCCCTGCTCAAATTGGGGTAAAATGGTTCACTCACATCGGAGATTGTAACCTGCAAATACATTGAATATCCACCAGAGAACCATCTCAAGACTTTGGCACCATTACCTGCAACATAGATCAAGACGTAACCACCCCACTTCCGGTAGACCAATAATTAGAATCACAGCTAATGAACGTTACATCCGAGCACGTAACTCACGTCATATGCCTACAATAGCGTCCACTGACTCATGCAGTATACTGGAACGTTGCTTGATAACGGGTAACATTGTGCTGGACTGACTCCGAGAGGTTGGTCTTAGAGCCAGACTGCCTGTTCGTGGCGTTATTTTGACGGCGAGAGGCTGACAACGATCGGCGTTATTGTGCCAGGTGGATAGAATGGCGCCTATTCATCAATGGAGACCAGTCTGGATTAGCGACAACATCGTGGTTTCTGTTGAATCTAGCTGAATACAAGACCAGGGTATACCGACATCGTCGTGAACGTTTTGCCGCCAACTTCGTCATGGACAAATTCGCCATATTTGGTGGGAACAGCGTTATGGTATTGACAGACATATCGCATACGGGGAAAATCAACCAAGTTAAAATACTATATAAATTAACGGACTAATGGTATCGTACCACGAGTCTTCAAATACACGCAATACAATTAATGATGAACGGCAACGTCATTTTCCATGGAAATACCAGACACCATAGATTAAGTTGATAGTAAGGCCACCCCACAATAACGATGTACAGGTTCTTCCATGGTCTTACAAATCATCAGAAATCAACCAAATAGAACACTTACCGTACGAGTTGGATAGACGCTTGCGTCAACGTTACAGTCAGTCGCAGACGTTATACGTTATTACTGACATGCATCTTCTCGGATGATTGAACAAACAAGTCCCATGCTCGAATTTGAAATGTCACTGGTTCCATGGGCAGGTAGTGCCAAATACTGATGGTGGCAAAAACATATATTGACATTTGGTAACCTTGACTTTTGTTCACATTAATGAAATATTCACATGTTGATGGCACTTAGACCGCCATCATAATGTTTGTATGCTCTCTTGCGGTTCTATTTGTTTAAGTAATTGATGGTTAATTCCATCTCATAAAATCGCTCATGCGTTTCTTTTTTTGAGTTGTATATTATAACAATGCGACGCTATCATACACTACGAATCACGAACCCGACAAAACACATGTGCAATGCATTATCAATTATTAGATTTACAAAGAATATGAATACATTCATGCTCTTATTTTGATCAATAGCCTGCTTGTGTTCTATCGTTTGTTCTTCAAGTGCATGCCTTTGACAGTAATTACCATGTTTCCAACGTAGGCTGTAGTCAGGCCTAACGACGCCATTATGAAGACGTAACAGCCGTACTGTCGATGATTACATTACGTAACATATACACGACCAATGATCGACATCATTGTAATGACCATATATAATTCAGATATAGATAGTGTTATGCAACTTGGGTTCGTGTAGCTATAGCTGATGAATGTACATGTCTACGTACATGCTTGCTTGCTAATTAACTAGAGACTGTCTCGTTGCGTGCAAAGAATCTTAATGATACCACAGCAGCTGTAATACTGAACACGCCTGGTCCACTAATTGTATAAGTAGGCATATACAACTGACATTGAGTATGCACGTTTCACCTCTTGAGAAACGGATGTACGTTATGTAATATATATATATGATAATAATAATAATAATAATAATAATAATGTCTGCTAGTAGGCTATAAACCACGCACAAGTATGAAAGTAATTACCGAACATTATTGATATTTTAAACTATTTCTTTCCCACTGATTGTATTAGATATAGAAATAGTTCTTATTTATAAATGCATGCGCGCGCACACACACACACACACACACACACACACTCACACACACACACACACTCACATACACACACACACACACACGTACATACACATACACTCACACACACACACACACTCACTCACACACACACTCACACACACACTCACATACACACACACACACGTACACACACACACTCACACACACACACTCACTCACACACTCACACACACACTCACACACACACACACACACACACACGTACATACACATACACTCACGTACATACACCTACACTCACGTACATACACCTACAGCTAACACTTAAGTTAGCTCCCACTTGGATGAAGCATCCATTACTGTAGGCCTATACCGGTATATGCCACTGTATCTAACATGCTATTACAGAATAAAAGCGCTACATAATTATGGTATTAAAACATGAGTGTAACACGGCATCTAGGTATTGTCAATACTCAGAATAACACTTTCCTTATTACATGGCGTGCCACCCCTGGCAATTGGCCTGCAGAATGATGGTCTCTGGACAAAGTTACTGCCGACATGATAATGGATTAGATGTAGCAATTCATCATTTTACTGGATGCTGCATGTGGTTGTTAATTGTTATCTACAAGCATGATAACACTGTGGATATATTGTATATAACAGACTCGGTATATATTATACATATCCTGATGTGGTATCTATTTTACTGGCTGGGTGAGTCTTCACTATAAAATGATGCAGATGACAACATCCTGTCATTTTCTCATAGAGATCCTGACAGAGTTAGGTCTGTTCTCGAACAAGACTGCAACACTACAATGCAGTAGTTCGAGGACCACAAAATGAAGGCAAACCCAGACAAATGTCAGGCTATAAGACTTGGGAAGAGAGACCGATCTAGTATCACCTCTTTAAACTTTGACGCTAATTTGTCATGACAGTGTTACCCTGATCGGTGCAGATATTGACTACATGCTAACTTTTAACTTAAAAGGTCAGCAAGGCAATTAGCAGTCCTACAGAGACTTGGTCAATATCTCGCCGGGCAGGGAAAACTTATTATTGCCATGTCCTCTATATCATCCAATCTTAACTATTGTCCTATTGTTTGGCATATTGTAATAAGTCCAACACACCTAAACTCTAAACAATTCAAGAAAGAGCCATAAGATGTATTTTCGACGACTTCAATTGCCCCCTCTCATGCCTTCTTCATAAAACTGGCACTAACATTCTACATATTAATAGCTTTAAGCTCATGCATGGCACGAGAGGTATTTAAAATTGTTAACAAAATATCTCCTCTCTATGTACAAAATTTAATACATATTAAAAGATCGACCTACTCCCTAAGGCAGGATTTAACAGCAGAGTTGCCCAAGGTTAAAAGCATTATATTTGGACTTAATGAAGCCGCCTGGAACAGCCTCCGAATGACGTTCGGAAATTCTAGACCTATGGCGACTTCTGCAGGCTGATCAGGAACTGGTCTGGTCACCTATAATATGCACATGCATTATGTGCTCCCTGGGTGACTCTTCTGTGATACTAAAATTACGCTCTTGTTTTAAACTTGTATCTTAATATGTTTGTTATCCATTTTTATTGCTGTTATTTGTGTTTGCATATCCGACGTTAAATAAAGTTTCTTAGGCCTAAAATGTGTCATACTTAGTTTTAACTAAACTAGCTAAAAACAAATAGTTGCAATATTCGAAATGAAAAATCTTGTAAATTTTTGTAAAAGTATTTCAATAACAATTTTGTGTCATTCTACCTGTTCACATTTAACTGTGTCACTGTTGACATGCATCGTAAAAAAATCCCAACCAACTACAGCACATGGCATAGATCCTCCAGTTTCACATAAAGTTTGGATAGGACTAATGTTTTCAGCAAAATGGGTGATTAAAATATAATTAATATTACCCGTGTTCGCTATGCTAGTATTATATGGTATTATATGGTATTATATGGTATTATATGGTATTATATGGTATTCTATGGTGGTACTTCACTGATGCTCATTATACTACACTGCAGCTGTAGACGGTGAATGTTGCAGGCTCTGACGAAATCTGTGTTATACCTTGTTTTCGCACAAATACTCCTATTCAAAATAATCCCCTATATCAGTTAAGCAAGTCTATATTACTATATCAGTTAAGCAAGTATATATTACTAGATCAGTTAAGCAAGTATATATTACTAGATCAGTTAAGCAAGTCTATATTACTAGATCAGTTAAACAAGTCTATATTACTAGATCAGTTAAACAAGTCTATATTACTAGATCAGTTAAGCAAGTCTATATTACTAGATCAGTTAAGCAAGTCTATATTACTGGAGAACAAGGGTAAAGCAGTTCAGCAATTCCTTTCATATATATATATATATATTTACTTTTACACTCTGAGACAGTGGATAGTCTAGGTCTGATGCATGTCTACACCGCTATGATATGTGTTTCTGACTTGTATTATGAATGTGGTTGTTATCAAGGACTACTTTTGATAAATACCGTAATTAGTTATCAAGTATTTCTTCTATAATATGTCAATTAGCCTACGCACGCGTAACATACACGAACAAATTAATGTCTTAATGCCATGCAAATCTGATCAAAAATAGTATGCAGACGACATACCGGTACTTACATGTAGGCCTACATCTAATGTCTCCTTCGTGATTGCACATAGCAGAACATGTTGAGAAAATATTGAAGATTTAATAAAATGAATAACTCAAGTTTAATTATATTCTGTAATTCTGGATATGTTCGACTATCAGCTGTATACATCGATGTTCCTCACAATTAATTATACAGACAGCTGCCATCACTATTAAGCTAGAGCGTTTATTTTAAACCGTTTATCAGTATCGTATATGTATGTGTGTTAGAAACACATTCCATAGAATTCAAACCTGTACGTTTTGACCTCAATATGATAGATATACAGTGTGACCTGCTCATCGTTTGGTTATCTGGAGCGGTGAATAATCAAGAGCATCCCGTCATGCCCCGCGCGACTGTATAAAAGGCGACTGCGCATTGAGTCTGCAAACAGTCATCTCATTTCAGCAACCTAGCTACGCTGTGTGAGACATTTTCTAGTTTTGTTTTCAAATTTCCACTCCATCTTCGTCTACAAGTACCATCTTTATCCCGTAGTCATGGTATGTATTTTAATGTATTTATTAATTTGTTATATATTAGAAATGTACAGATATGTAGAAATTAATATTTTGATAATGGTTTGTAATACAGTATATATGTAATATTTATTATGTACATTTTCAGCAAATACAGATCCATTGATAACATTTTCGATGTTTAAACAAGACGTCTATTTCCTACACAGTTTGCATGTAATACATCCGTATCCTAATGTGAGTTTCCACCATATTGGAGCCCGGTTTAAAGGGACGTCCATTTAAACATCGATTTTTCTCTGTGCTATTATAATTCAGTAGCTGTATGACACGTTGTCGGAAAACTGCATCCCTTTCCATGACCTTTGGTAGGCTCATAAATGTTCCGTGTATTATTGATGAAAATGAGTTAGTCATGTATTCCTACACCGCAAATGTGTCACATGTTGACCTCGCAGTGTCCTGACCTCAACAGGTTGAGCAGGCTGTTTTGCATCTATACGACATTCTAGGAGATGCTTCACTATAAAACACCCATTCATCGCGTATACTCGAAGCGAGGCCTTGTGGCAATATAGGTTTCATTATATCGCTAAGTATTCATACATTCATCAGTTTACTGTTGCCATCTTTTCATAATCGCTTCGTGTTTATTATCACGGCAGTATGCGGCACCATTATCGTACAAGTCTGATCTACTCTGTTCTTAAAGTTGTGTGTTAGGAACGCCCCGTGCATGTTTATCAGCATCTTGCCATCATTTTAAGTGTACCTACCATGTATCGCAGCAGCACAAGTTCATTTACAGCTTTAGTCTACAGCTGTATGTTCCTTTAATATATTAAAGAATATTGGAGAAATATCAACTCAACGTTTAGGTTATGGATATATATCTTGAATATAGACTGCACATTTGTACTTCCTCGTAATTTCCAGACATGAAGAGCCAGCTGAGACTGAACTTAGGCCTTGCACTAAATATCCTTGTGCGCTAATGAGTCTTGACATTTATTTCTGAGGGTAATTGGGCTGATATTATTGCAAGATATTTGTTATAGCAGAAATATAGTGATTGAAAATGGCAGTGTAACCACGGTCTTCAGTATGTATATTTGAAAACCTAGGTATGTAAGAACTCTTAACGGTCTTATCTTAACGGCCGAACTAATCGCTGCATCCTCATCTTCTTGACCTACTTACATTTGAAGCATCTAGTGAAAATGGAGCTAGCATCTGGTGTGGAGTTACAGTCTCACCAGCAGCAGAGACAGAGGCCTAGAGGAGAGTATCGTGTCTCACGTTACACGTTACACGTTACAATATAGTTGTACTAGATACATTACATGTACATGTTTGTCTTGGCAGCAATTTTTCGATCTTTCCACATGAACTTGTTGCTGGCTGGCTTGTATAGACTTTTTTTCACGTTAATATTTACTCCCCCTTGTATTTATTCATTACAAACATCCAAATAATCATACCGACTTTTACAGACCAGTACGAATTTTGCATGCACGTTCCCGTTATTATTTTGCTACGTTGTGTATTCAGTTTTGCATACTGCCATACATGAATGTGCTCTTCGTTTACGTAAGGTGTGTATGTGTATGCGGTAACAGTATTTAAGTTCTCGATTCTGCGTAGGAAGTTAAGATGAAGACCGTTTGGAGTTAGGTCTATTTAGACAAAGATACGAGGGTTGTCACCACGTGCTGTTTGCTCAGAAGCAACAGCGTGTTATATTTGTACTGTGGAGAATCTCAAATTTAGATAGGAAGGATGGGTCGTAAACTGGTTCTCCGATCGCCCCGCTGAATTAACGATAGGGAGGATCGCGTACTAACATTAGCCGGGGACCAGCATTGCAATCAAGTCACGTCCCAAGTCTTTACAGCGTGTACCCTTTCACCAGCGACTCAACAATCTCCTTGCGGTTATAAATACATGCATATGAAATAGTCTGGAATGATGGATGTACGTCACGTATGAGCGAGTCAGTGTGGATGTATAACCTATACATTTACTCCTGTAACATATTTAATAGTATTCTGTTGTGTGCTGTGGCCACTGCTCGATAATGTTATTACTTAATGTAACAGACAGGCAGTTCCAGTTAAACAACTGTAATATATACACATTTAGCCTTGATACGAGGGATGGCATACCACCCACACACACACACACACACACACACACACACACACACACACACACACACACAATCACATTGTAGATCTCAAGTAACACGAGAAGTGAAATTTCGTTGTAGGAATATACATGCAGTAGAAGGACAATCCTAATAAACTGGATAACTGACCAAGGGTTGCTTGGTATCACATACTGTATTCCATTGTATTGTGTGTGTGTGTGTGTGTGTGTGTGTGCGTGCGCGCGCGTGTGTGTATTTTGTGTGTGTCAATAGTCAATGGTTTACAAATACCTAAATCGGGATTAATGTGTATGAATAAGTTATCATTGACAACTTTGTATTGAGCATAATGCATATGTACAAAAGTAATGTTCAATATTGCAACGATGTAGAAAATTTGTATTACTAGTAATAACTGAATTCACATTATATTCATATCAAGTCACACAATATAGGATAAAAGCTTAATTCAATCTATATTTATTACTCAGTATGATATTCGATAACTAGCACAATACGTGCCTGAATGGACCGCGCAAAACAGCAAGATATGATTTCGCATTGCATATTATACTTCATTTACATGTATACAGAACTTAGATATGAACATCTTATTTTGATTTTTTTTTATTTTTTTCAGAGGGAATGTATCTCCATCCACGTTGGCCAGGCCGGTGTGCAAATCGGCAATGCATGCTGGGAGTTGTACTGCCTGGAGCACGGTATCCAGCCTGATGGTCAGATGCCCTCGGACAAGACCATAGGAGGTGGTGACGACTCCTTCAACACCTTCTTCAGCGAGACTGGAGCAGGCAAACACGTCCCAAGAGCCGTCTTTGTGGATCTCGAGCCCACTGTAGTCGGTGAGTTGACAAGTCATGACGGGTTTTTAATATATACTTATTTGATTATGGATACCTTTTCTTCTTTTTATAAAACTGTTAGTTGTATGCAAGATACTCAATATTTTCTTTTCCTTCAGATGAGGTACGAACTGGTACCTACCGCCAGTTGTTCCATCCCGAGCAGCTGATCACCGGTAAGGAGGACGCCGCCAACAACTATGCAAGAGGTCATTACACTGTGGGCAAGGAGCACATCGACCTCGTCCTGGACAGAATCAGGAAGTTGGCCGACCAGTGTACTGGACTCCAGGGCTTCCTCATCTTCCACAGCTTCGGCGGCGGCACCGGCTCAGGTTTCACCTCACTGTTGATGGAAAGGTTGTCTGTGGACTACGGCAAGAAGTCCAAGCTGGAATTCTCGGTGTATCCTGCACCACAGGTCTCCACTGCAGTGGTGGAACCATACAACTCAATACTGACCACCCACACCACCCTGGAGCACTCCGACTGCGCCTTCATGGTCGATAACGAGGCCATCTACGACATCTGCAGACGTAACCTTGACATCGAGCGTCCTTCGTACACCAATCTGAACCGTCTGATTGGTCAGATTGTCAGCTCCATTACTGCCTCTCTCCGCTTCGATGGCGCCCTGAACGTGGATCTAACTGAGTTCCAGACCAACTTGGTGCCCTACCCACGTATCCACTTTCCACTGGCCAACTATGCACCAGTCATCTCCGCCGAGAAGGCCTACCACGAGCAACTGACTGTTGCTGAAATCACAAATGCCTGCTTCGAGCCCAACAACCAGATGGTGAAGTGTGACCCACGTCACGGAAAGTACATGGCCTGCTGTCTTCTGTATCGTGGAGATGTCGTCCCCAAGGATGTCAATGCTGCCATCGCAACCATCAAGACGAAGAGAAGTATACAGTTCGTGGACTGGTGTCCCACTGGGTTCAAGGTCGGCATCAACTACCAGCCACCCACTGTCGTCCCTGGTGGAGATCTGGCCAAGGTCCAGAGAGCTGTCTG
>JAUTBT010045296.1:3845-16604 GCA_032361225.1 Lepetodrilus schrolli | reverse complement strand
TCTGTGTGTGTCTGTTTGTGAGGGTGTGTCTGTTTGTGAGGGTGTGTCTGTGTGTCTCTGTGTGTGTCTCTCTCTCTCTGTGTCTGTGTGTGTCTATGTGTGTGTGTTTGTGTGTGTATGTGTGTGTGAGTGTGTGTGTGTGTGGTGTGTGTGTGTGTGTGTGTAACTATAAACTAAATAAATATTTGTTGAAAACCTTCAAGTTTAGATTGTTTATCAAAGCCTGTTATCCTCGAAACACAAACCATTATGCCTACTTAACATCCACCATATTTGACGAATGATAAATAGGGATAATGTTAAGTCGGCATAATGGTTTGTGTTTCGAGGATGACCCTAAATACTGCAGATACTACTTGTGGATGGTACGGTTTAGTCACATATTGGTCCTGTGCCAGCCGAACTTGGGTTACGATTGTAAAGAGTCGAAAGTACACCTATAGTAAAACTGAAGCATGACATGATGGAAAGAAGACCCCAAACAGCTTCCCGGGGCTAGGCTCGAACTGGGGAAAAAACGTGATGAACTTAATTTTCCGTACAACTTCCGTTATTCGCAAATGTGCATTGTATTGTCTTCTTCTGAGAACTGTATGGTATTATCATTGTGTGGCATGAGTACGACCTCTTTGAACTAGTAAAATAACTCGATGAAGGAAAAATGTTAGCCAACGTTTCTTCTCTGTGTGTGTGTGTGTGTGCGTGTGTGTGTGCGCGCGCGCGTGTATGTACGTGTGTATGTGTGCGCGATCGCGTGTATGTACGTGTGTGTGTGTGCACGCGTGTACGTACGTGTGTGTATGTGTGTGTGTGTGCACATATACACACAGTCATGAATACATAATGAATTTATATTGGCAATATGTTTACGCACCCAACAGCCCAAGAATTGTAGACTTTGCTAAACAATGCGAGATCACATATTCGCCGAGGATAACCAGAAAGTATATATTATCATTTATCAATTACCGTAACAGAATTCAATTATCAATTAACAGAAGACAGTAGTTTCGTGCAAGTGCTACCATTTCCGCCAGGACAAGAAATGAGTATACTGGGGAGCTTAACGTTGGACTAATTAATTAATACGTTCTCTTGTCAGCTGGCTGTGGCGATCATTTGACATCGTACAAGATGCTATTGTAAAAACTGTCAACAAAATGTGTGTCATCACTACTATGCAATTGATGTATGACCAATGATAATTCGGTCAGTCTTCGAGATTACAGATTATATATCCGTCGTGTAATGATTATTGTAAAGCGTAGGGGGAAATGATAAACTGTCACTTGTGGAAATAATCTGTAATTATTCGTAACTCGTGAGTAATTGTATATGCAATTTCTCGTATTTCTAGTTTATCATCTTATGACGTTGCTGACCACAGAAGATTAGTCAAGTTCAGTTCAATGAACAATGTCAATGACAGTTCAATGAACAATGTCAATGACAGTTCAGTAAACCGTGGCAGCGATTATAACAGCTTCAATGAGATAATAACTGCCAACCAGGGGTGATAAACAGGTTGGAAAGAATTATTTTAAATGACAACAGAGGACTTTGACTTGTTTTCTGTTTACAAATAGTGGGCGTTTACAACAAGCATGCTTCTAAAGATGGTGGTGCGGACGGTACCGCAGTGGTAGACTATTTGGACTACGGCTTGGGTCTGCTTTCACAAAAGCATAAAGCAAACTAGGTTTTGACACCCGTGTAATTTATGAATTGAAATAAACATGTCTAAAATGTCTGAAATGAGCACGACTCTGGTGCCCATGGCGTCAAAGAGGAATCCTATATCATTTAATGTGGTCAGCCATCATTAGCCACTATAGCTTGGTCACAGCTCAGTTAAGCTAATGATAATCCAGTTCACTGTATAAATATGTCAATGGGATTATCTCTATAGTTAGTACAACGTATCTAATTGTAATTCACTATTTATTGTTTCAATCTTGAAATAACAGACCTTTAGTCTGCAGTAGTTTTACTTACCAAGTATGTTTGAATGTTTGTTAATATCCACAGTAACGTTGTATGGGTATATAAAGTGATGTTTTAACACGTAACATAGTAATGAAAGATGAGAATGAAAGAAGGTAGAGAACACAGAGATATATATTCAGTATCAGTAGTAGAATAGAGATGTACTACTGTATACTTCAAGATGTGATATAGAACAAATATCAAAAGTTGGAATGGTGCTGTAAATAAAACATTCAACGAATACATCATTGTGTCTACCATCGCCGGATCCGGATCCGGATGTGTGTGTGTGTGTGTGTGTGTGTGTGTGTGTGTGTGTGTGTGCGTGAGGGCACGAGAAAGAGAGAGAGAGGGATGTAGGGAGTGCGAGGAGAAAAGGTGAGAGAAGAGGGAGAGGGAAACAGGTACAGAGGAAACGTGCATGTGATTTCGCCTTGAAACTGTTTTCACGTGAAAATGGCTTGAGTGAACGATTTGAAATCAGTTTGAATCAAATCGAATTCCCCAATTCGAATTGAGGAATTCGATTTGAAAGTGGTGTCAGTGTGAACACAGCTGTAGATTCATAGGGGCTCACCTTTCCTCTCCGTCTTGGACAGCGCGTTTAAATTATACCATGACCAGTGCTCGATGAATTTGCAGATGGAATGATTTTCAGGTATACTATGATCGTATATTTTAACCCTACATATCCACGTATATGCACTACAAACACCGATAACACTCCCAGTGACAGTGTTTGCTATTTACGAAAATTATGTATAGTGAGTAGTCCTTGTCAAAGATCTTTTGTGTTTTAAAATGTAAAAGAAAATCGAAAGAAATGACATTTCGAAAAATGCCACGAAACGCCTTTGACAAGGACTAATGCAGTGAGGTAACGCTCTTTGTAGAAACACGGCGTACGTATATATGTATTTTAAATGATAACATGGAAGCACGTGATTGATATACACAAAGTTCTACTATATATCTACTATATATCATTTACCACTGTGAGTGGTTAATTTGATTGAAAGTTGATTGATGGACTATCAGTCGTCGTACTTGACATCTCATCATCACCAGACGCCCACTGAATAACGCCGTTCCTACTTTTATTGACCATGCATGTTTTGTGATATGAGTACGTCTCAAATATGATGGAGTACATTATTGACTCCAGGGTATCGTTTCTCGAAGCTTTCAAATCCATTATGACACCATAGCGCTCTTGTACGTGCCCTATGATCATGTATTAGAGATCGCTACGAGATTTGTTATGATCTTCGTGAAACGATACCCTGGAACCAGGATCCACAGAGCTACGATTGATTGTAAACTTATCGTAAGATGAGGATAGGGTGCCCACCACTCACCTTACGACAGGTTTACAATTGATCGTAACGATAAGATAACTTTGTGGATCGGACCCCTGGCCTGTGTTTCGCGAAACGGTCGTACCGTAATCATTGCCTAAATCAGTCCATACGCCAAGCTATTAGTGAAGCGGCTAAGTGTCAAAAAAGGGCCAAGTTGTGCTTTGGGTTGAAAGCATGAAACTTGACAGATATGTTCTTCACCCCAGTACAAGAAAATATGGAACCGAAATTTTCCAAGATGGCGACGATAAATTTGATTATTTTTGGACATTAATCAATATAACACATACAATTGTTCACAGAACACTTTCAAATAATGTACCAAGGCACTTTATCCTTGTGATACTATACAAATAATGATTCACCTGAACATTTCCTATGACCGCCAAATTCAAGATGATCGCCACCAATTCAATAAAATACAGCAATTTAGTCACTAAGCCGTTCCGCTATATAGCAGGATATGATGTATACCTCGATTTACACCTGGCCCCCGTTTCACAACGGCCTCCTAACTATTTAGGAGCTCCTAAACCTGTCCTAAGTGTTGTCACCTCCTAACAAGTGTTTCACGACGACGTCACAAGTCGTATACCTTCTTAAATCGGCATCTAACTTAGGAGGTGATAAACTGGGTCATAAAATTAGGAGCTCCTAAATTTAGGATGTTGTTGTGAAACGGGGGCCTGGACTACAGGTACGACCCATTTATGAACTGCATGCCTGGGGCTCGTTGCACAGAACAGGCTGGTTGCATGAACCACTGTTATCGCTACAATGGTTTTAGCTAACCATATTCTCAAGTATTGTAGCGATAAAAGTGATGCAATGGATTTATAATTGTAGCGTGTTACGAAATTTTGACTTACAATCAATTGTAGCTACAACTGTTCTGTGCAACGGGCCCCTGGATCCCGTTCCACAGAACCATCGTAGCGCTACGAGAGTCGCAATTTTATGTTAACGAATGGGAGTAGCGACTCATGTAGCGCTACGATCGTTCTGTGAAACAGGGGCCATGTCATAGTTTTTCGGGTAATATGTCACGCTTTGTCTTCCACAACCAACTTTATTGATATGTACTAGGTTATGTATATATGTCGCTAAAGCCTACCCCACACCATTCGACGCGACCCAACTTTACTGGACGGTCCAGTCGCGTCATATGATGTGTTATGAAAGATTTGTCGTCGGCGACTGATTTTGTGAGACGACTGAACATGTTCGGTCGCAGACGACGATAGTCGTATAGTGTGATGTAGCTTCGACGCGACTGGACCGTTCATTCGTGTAGTGTGAATGGTTTGACACGCCGCAACTGGACGACTACCCACTGGAATCCATTGATATCACTACATTATTTCACGTGATATGAAAGTTTAAATGGCGGAAACATTTTGTATGGAGGAACGTGATGGGGACGAACTCATCTTAATATGTGGAGGACTTGTAGATATATCACCAAGCATTCATCATTGCAAATACATATGCAAAATAATTGGGCAGTTGTGGGAATGAAAGCGGAAATAACTCAACTGCAAGCTCCGAGTTTCAATCGAATTTGAGCCGTTTTAAGCAATTTATGGTATTTTAAATATTTGTCTTTCGATAAAAATATTGTTATAGGTGATTGGCCTGCTTTATTTTTTATTTTTTTTCAATAATACGTGCAAAGGGCAGTAATGCAATTCCGGTTCGCTCGATTACCACAATTAAATGTATGAATGTGTGTACAGTTGAATTCAGTCGTGTCGTGTAGTGTAATGTCAATGGATAGCACGGCTGTTGGGTCAGATTTACGGGTGTCGACTCGACCGTTCAGTCTAGTTGGGTAAAGTCGTGCAATGTGCGGTAGGCTTAAAAGGATTGTGGCGATTAAGTGACGATTAAACAATGGCTTATTCATGCTATGGGAATATCTAGATTACCGAAATCGATCGAATGTTGCATCGCTAAGATAAATTTCCTGATATATGTTTTTTTAAATATGCCTAAGAGTATATTGATTTTTCAGCTAGGTTTATGTATAGTTCAATCTATGCAAGCATCCGATGCAAACAGTATTACACTTTCGCGCCATGATCGTGTTCTTGGTCGAGATCTTATAGCATGTTATAAATATGCAGGACGGAAGTGAGAACGAGCAGACGCTGGAACTGCGCCGCAAGTGCAAAGAAGTCAAAGGAACAATACAGAAACCGAATCGTGCATCAAAAGAAGGATTCAAGAAGGCGGAACAAAAATTGCGTTGATTTCTGCTTCTTCCAGTAATGTAAGCAAGTCCATCCTCCACCAACAGCTCGTAGAATTTCTGTACTTTCATACAACTGTGTAATGAATAAAACGAGTGGATCACCCAAGAGACAGAGGATGAGGGGAATCATACTTGACACATCGCATATCGATATTTGATGTGAACTGTGGACCCTAACAAATTATTCGATGTCTGATTGAGGAGTAATATGAAAAGGATTCCGAATCCAAAATGAAACAGTAAACAAGACATTCCAACAACTTACTTGCAGTCCGGATAACCATGGCAACAAAAACAAAACAACGAAAATATTTGAGGTACTGTCAACGAAACCTCTGCGTATACAATTAACTATACCTGATAGAAGTACACGTGTACCTAGAATTAACCCCACGGTATTGCGGTAAGAACGGAATTAAGTATCCCTGCGGGGCAAGGATGTGGTAGACACCGCAGTGCACTTACCAGTTTTCCATCAACCTATTGGTTCAACATTACCGCCAGCCGTGCATGGGTCTAGTCATAATCACCAGTTGTAATTGCCTTTATATAATTACATGTATTACTTATTTAATTACATTCCTGACAGTGTAACTCTCCTTTGGAGGCATAACAGTTCATAATTATATATTCCTGACAGAATATACTGTAGCATCGGGGTATCCAGTGCTTGTACTGAAGACGGAAACACTGAAAACAGAAGTCTTGTAGTCAGGCTCTCGCGAGATTATCAATAGCGAAATCTGCACATCGGTGCAGTACTGATGCTTGTACATTGCACAACGTTGGACAGCTCAGGTAGCTTTGTAAAACTTTGGCAAGAACTTTTAATGCACATTTCTGGTTCAGAATGTTGCGGACATTGCAGCATAAAGAAAACACATCACATGTTCCAGTCATCTCCCCAATATAAAACCTTAAGAGAATTTTTTTTTTAAATTTCCAATAAAGTATTATACTTAATAAATTTGGTGATGGTTACTGTATCCAACTGTTATGAAAATAGTTTAAATCACTTTGTAAATTCTACAAATAAATATTTGCGTTGAGGATATTTATTTACAACAACAAAAAAAGTCATTTTTGATATTACATTTGGTGGAATATAACTAGGTCTTAGAAATCAAATATATTTTCGTTTGTTTTTGTATACTGGATATTGTTTTAGATTTAAGGTGCTTCAGTTATAAGGCATTATGCTCTAAATAAATACGTTTTACCAAGAAATATGGAAGTTGTAAATTTCCCCCATTATCAGTGTCTCCTGTGGAATTGCTATGTAATACACTAAAGGTACTGGGAACAATAATGTGAGAAGCCAATGACAATTGCTGCTATTATAGTATAAGTGTGACAACCATGCAGTGGGTGTATTGCACCCAGATGACGTACTGCCTCCGAATATACAAATACTTCAGCAGAGATGTTGAAGCCCAACAAAAATAAGTTAACCGATAAACTGAACTTTTAAAAATAAGAGTAGCTCTAAACCCAGACCCCTACACATAAAATAAATATAAATAAATACATTTTAAAAAGACGACAACATGCCAAAATGTAGAACAAAACTTGATAGGTCGTTGTTATTTCAGACAGTACATCACATCCTTCTGTATACGTGTGAAAACGGCCACCGCACACCGATATAATACCAGCAGAAGCGGAGACTTTAAGAACTCGGTGAATGACGTTCAAATGCTTTCCTAGTTCACTGGCATGTTGTTGTTGCTAGCACGTGTTACAACTTGCAAAAGAAAATGGGTCCAGTCAATAAGACTTATAACATGAAAACTGGTACATTTCTGTGATTGATAATCATAATTCTTCTATTGTCGGACGGCATTCTATTATTCTATTATATAGGACAAAACGTCTATATCCTGTGTGATAGTCGGTGCCTAAATCGAGGTTTACGTCATTTCCTGTTATAGTAAAAGCATGGCGTACACCTGGCACTTGGCTCGAGATTACCATTGAAACTTTTTGAGTACGATTTCATGCTTATCGCGGTTTTGTTTACATATTTCATGGTCAAACATACTTTTACATTTGATGTGTCTACACAAGTATATTGGCTAACCAGCTGCATATCCCACTGGTTTTCAATATTTCATATTTTATTATTTTTTAAGTAGCTTTATTGGTACCAGTATTCCTGCGAGGTTATTTTGACCGTGTTCAATGATTAGAGTTATCCCCTTAGTCTATTAGGCTATTGAAAATTGAAATATTACAGTACATTAGTAACTAATTATTCGAGTTTTACCAGAAATGTAAACTGCAATGGAAGTGTACCTATCCTACAGCGGTGAAAAGATATTTGTATTTGGATGATTGTATGCCAAGTGCATGTACTTTGCATTTTTAACTCCAATTAGGTCCAAAATGACAACTAAATCTGTGGATGTATGCCTTTAAGCTCAAATTTTATATGGAGATTGATGAACAAAACTTTGAGTTGAGCATTAAATCGTACTCTAAATAAAGAAGTTTCGTAATTTAGGGGCCAGAAGTAATGCGGGTCTTTACGTAAAACGCAGGTACGGGGTTACAATAAATAAATTACAGTACATACATATACATGTAGCAGGCTTTCCAGCGTGGATTTGGCGCAATACAAATGTTCGCATTGTTATTATTTATTAGTTATGTAAATAACACTGCAAGATATATAGCATCTGTGCACCCAAATTTTTGTTAATCTGCGGAAATATTTCTCGTAAAAATTAAGGTTTTTCTGGTTGCTGTACATTGTGTAGGTCAACTGCGACTACATCCTCGTAGTCCATCGGTACTTAATTCCGTTCAGGACTCACTTCATGTGGTACCGCCGGGCTGTACTTAATTCCGGTCAGGACTCACTTCATGTGGTACCGCCGGGCTGTACTTAATTCCTTTCAGGACTCACTTCATGTGGTACCGCATAAAGTGAGTCCTAAACGGAAATAAGTACCACTGTGCTACGCGGATGTGGCGACTACTATGGTGATAGAATAGTAAAAACAATTGTTTATATATCTATATAGATCATATACTAAAGTCATTTATTTAATAATAAAATATAACAATAATAATATAAAGGAGACATACTACCAGTCTAGGTCAACATCGCCTAGCAATCTAATATGTATTATATTGCGAGGCTGACCTAGACTGGTAGCATGTCTCCTTTATATTATTTTGTAATTATTATTTTTTAAATCTCCATAAATTACTTTTTTTTTTCTTCTTTTTTTTTTTAGATCTAGAATATCTAGAATATTTTTAAAATTTTACAAAAAATTAAAAAAATTACTATTCTATCACCGAACCCCTGTGTCTTACAGTTACGCAGTTTCACATAGGACTAATATCTGATATCATAACACCAAGTCTTGGCGTTAAAACAGTCCAATGTTTATTCAAAACCACTCTTATTAAATATCTGAAGATATACATCCCGCCTACAAGTCTTTCATAATTTCTTCATACCATCTCAATAAAATCAGTCGTTATTCATACATTAATTCTAAATTCTAAAAGAACTATCATTCACAATGGGAAAAGCACTATCATTCGGACATTCATGACATCTCAATTCCTTCTACACAAAAACATATATCCTGCCGTACAAACAATGATAGAAACATATTTAATCTCCACCATTGTGTGTTATCGTAACGAATTACATAGCACATAATCATTTTAATAGCCATTTATCAAATCTAACTTATTACTGAAACAGTGACATTTGCATCAGTAACATGACTACAGCACTAGAAGTATGTACAGTCATTGTCCATTTAAATATAAAATCTATACAATTATAGCACTTTTCACAATGTGATTTTTTTTCTCTAATTAAGGCAATAGTTATTTGATATCCTGGTTTACAGATTGTTCTGTAATGATTTTGGATCGGGCGGTCGAAAATATAAATAAATATAATTTTATATTTTGGCCCGTTGGTTGGGTCCAATATAAAAATAGTAATAATTGGAGATCGAGAGAAAATAAATATAATTGATAAATATAGCTGTAAATAATTGTTATAAACACTCGTACACATACAGTGTTCAGATTTTAATGAACAATTATTTTCAATACTAGTAATTGTTATAATTAGACTTTTGTTACACCAGTAACCAGTCTTTGTTCATGGTCAATGATGGTTTATACAACTTATTACATTTTTTAAAATTATTATAATTTTACGATAGCTTCGATTTACGAGCGCTTCATTTATAAAAGTTTCAATTTATGAAAGCTTTAAGACAGTATCGCAATAATTCATCATCGCATTACGTACTTTTACGAGAGCTTCATTTTACGAGAGCTTCATTTTACGAGCGCTTCATTTTATGAGAGCTTCTTTAAAGGATTCGCTGTAATTCATCTTTGCCATTCATTATTTGTCATTGCATGCGATCTACTGATCAATATTAATTACATCTGAGGTATTAACTTTAATATTTACACTCGGATCAACTAAATATCAGTATTGTTTCCAGAACAAGTAATAAATAGAATTGTATTGATCACAACATAAATTGAAAATTTAATTTTAAACTCCAAAATAAAATAAAAAAGTTACTGTATATTGAGAAAGATTCCTGTCAAAATCCCTGAATTCTCGATTACAATACAGACAACACTATGTTATTAAATAATACAAATAATATAGGTATACTGTATTTATATAATTTCGTAGCATAGAAACCCGTACAGGTACATTTCCATATACTCCTGTGTATACTGTGATCATATATTTGCCTCCTAATAGAATAGTAAAACAAAATATGTGATAATTGCAAAATAATATATGAGGATATATTCTCTCGAACAAATGGATACAAATTGTTTTGAGTTGTGCAACTCCAAAGTCAACCTTTGCACCAATTATTATTTAAATATAGAAAATGTAAAAAAAAATATAATAATACAACGAGTATGTTCACCATAGTTAAGCAACAAGACAAACAACAACTTGTCATATGTCTTGAAAGACTGAACAATACCAAGGATTTGCATTGAAAATCTTTCATACACCAGTACATGCAATCATTTTCCATGTACCTTAATCCAAATAATAGAGCATGCATTTAAAGCTATGAAACTAAACACAAACGATATTAATTATTTGCTCTTCGGCTGTGTGTCACGAAAAGGGTTGTACTGTTGTCCAGGTGCAAATCAGGGTGGTCACCTTGCTTTAACTACAGCAGGAAACGACGTAAACCTCCATATATGCGCATACTACAGGGCTGCGTTCAGCCGACAATACATGCAATACACTACACTACAATACTTTTCTCTACATGTAGTAGTTGGCTGAAGGGGTTTGTAGGAAAATGGCAGGAAATAGGCCTGTGTATGCGTCTGTACACTTCATGCTTTCTGCTTTTCATACAAAACAGTTCACGGTCCAAACCTGTATTGAAATGTATTCATATATATCACTACGGATTGCTGGTGGAATGGCTCGTGTGGTACTATATATATATATAACACGTATTGATATGTATTGTCGGCTTAACACAGCCCTGGTACGACCTTTTCATGAAACACATGCCAGGTTTGTATTTCTCAAAACAGTCAAGAACATTAAAAAATGATTCCACCATGATTAGTGTACTAGCAATGCTGATTGGCCAGTTACTGAAAACTAACAGGTGAATATTCTACAGATTAAAAGAGCACTACTTTTTTCAGCCTTTTCACTGTTGTATGAATATTTACCTAGAAGCCAGCCATTTACAGGTTGACATCAAGAAGCAAAGTTTGTAATCTTGATTTATCACCTCGAAATATAAATTGTGGGAGATATGTTTTCTATATAGATCTACAGATTAGGTTTTAGATTATCAATTAAATTTAGAGGTGCTAAATCCATAATATCCCACCAAAAATTAAATCACCGGGTTTTTGTTTTTTATCTCGTACACACTTCTCACTAAAACAGTTAGACTACCATGACGCAACATGATGCAACACAATGTGACAACATGATTCATACTAAGATCACATGATGCAGACTTTGACAACATGATGCACACAATGTGACAACATGATGCACACAATGTGACAACGTGATTCATACTAAGATCACATTATGCACACAATGTGACAACATGATTCATACTAAGATCACATGATGAACACATTGACAACATGATGCACACACTGTGACAAAATAATGCACACAATGTGACAAGATAATGCACACAATGTGACAACATGATTCATACTAAGATCACATTATGCATGCAATGTGACAACATGATTCATACTAAGATCACATTATGCATGCAATGTGGCAACATGATTCATACTAAAATCACATGATGTACACAATGTGACAACATGATGCACACCATGTGACATGATTCAAATCATGATGCACTCTATGACAACATGGTGCACACTATGACAACATTGTAGATGTGAATATTTGTTGTAGTATCTGTGGGAGGTTCTTGTTGTCCATACAGATGTAGGCGTGACCCATTGGCAATTGCTTTGTCAGTCTGAAAATATATGCAGTAGGTTTGTTATTGTAGTATTTCTTTCATCAAGGCTTAGAGGGAGGTAGGTGGTAGCACAATGACAGAACATCGGACTTCGGTCCCAAAGGTTCCAGGTTCAAATCCCTTCCCAGGAACTTGGCATCAATGTTCGCAAAAGTTACCTTTCTGACGCGATATTGATAGGATGCGATGTCTGTACAGTGGCAATGCAGTTATCATCACTGGTCTTGTCAGTACCAGCAGATGCTCGCAGGTTTACTGCAACATTCAGCGTTACGGATGCTGTGGGTTTCCTCCTGCCATAAACTGATAAGCCATGATAAAAGTGAAAGAATCTTGAAAGTGGCTCTAAACTCCAATTCAAAACAAACAAAAACACAATTTTGTAAAATTTACTTCATAATTTTAATAATACATTTTGCTATAGCTAATAACAAGCTGTATGGAAATTGTATTTTTTTAATGTTTGGTAGCTTGAGATTTCACTACCCTTCCCAGTTGATCATAAGCTACATTTTTTACATATAGAAAGTAGCGTATGGTCAGAAGGGAAGGCTAGAGGAATGTCGAGCTAAGGAAGGCTAGAGGAATGTCGAGCTAAGGAAGGCTAGAGGAATGTCGAGCTAAGGAAGGCTAGAGGAATGTCGAGCTA
>JAUTBT010045285.1:0-16604 GCA_032361225.1 Lepetodrilus schrolli | reverse complement strand
TATATACACATAAACCATATTCATTAGATAGCTTTCTGAACGAGTAAGGTAACATGAGAAATGTGTTTCCATACAACTGACCTTAATTCTGTGAGGGTCATCTTTCTCCTTGATTCTGAGCACCAGACAACAGAAGGAACATAATCCATAGAATACCCAGGTACTAAAACTGAGGAATGTGATGAGGCCTGTGATGCTACCCTGGAGGACCATGAACGTCGCCAGACAGACCTGGAACACAGACATAACATCACTTCTAATGTAACCATCCTCTGAAATTCATGGTCAGTGCCTCTTAGAAATAGTCGTCGTATGGAGGATGATCCTGAACGGTACTAGTAGTAGATAAAATATATATATATAAGTTACTATATACACGACGTGAGTGTAGATCGAAAACATTACAGTTCTAAATATTACCATAAAGTATTGGGTCAATGATAATATCAAATATGTAGCTTCCTCTTCTATGATCTGCACAGCGCCACGATACTGCTTAAATATTGCGTGGACATCTGTGTTTAACTGCATAAAATCCTTCATTTACTTGTGATTTAACATCGCAGAACTTGCATCACTCGAGACCATCTTGATCGGAGATTCGAAGCGGACGTATAATCCAAAGTTATTTGTCATTTGAAGAAGCTGAATAAGTGTACACAGCCATAAACGTAAAATACTGTGTTACCAGACAATTAAAACAAGTTATTACACGTGGTAAGTATACATTTAAACTGTTGGTATCGTAGCTGCTTAGCTGCTGCTGCTAATGCTACTTCTTCTTCTACTACTACTACTACTACTACTACTACTACTACTACTACTACTACTACTACTACTACTACTACTACTACTACTACTTCTACTACTACTACTACTTCTACTATTACCGATACCAATATATTACCCTGCTACACTACTATTACTACTGCTTCTGCTGCTACTACTAACGTGACTACTACTACTACTACTACTATGACTACTACTACTACTACTACGACTCGCACAGGGTGTGACTTACAGAGGTGTGGTTCACGTATTTAGATATGTGTTACACTTGGCTCCATCTTACAAGTTTTTATGTGTATGGCCATCACTCGACAAGAAACGTTAACATAACACCTTGCACAGTTTTATGTAGGAGAAAACTGATTGTTATTCATTACGGCGCATTTATACACTACATTATCATGTAATTTGCTCATTGTCTGTTGTCTTCGTGACTCCATCTGACTCTGCACGTGTAGGCCAGCCATTCATCCCTCTCTTCTGAAGAAGAAAGGCGATATTATAGAGCGCGGGTTAAAGTTCACGCCAATTTTCAAAGCGAGGCTACGTTTCCAATAATTATTTCGTCCGATTTCTTAAGACAAATTACCTCCAATAATGACATATTTCATGCGTCACGTGACATACATTCTGACAAGCTGGTGTCATTTAGGCTATGGCTGGTTGGAACTTCGTTGACTGTGGGATTATTACTAATACCATGAATAGATCTGACGAGAATATTTCTGATAATATGGGGCCTTTTGTGAGATGATTATGAGATCTTCATTGTCAGTCCTATCCTATAACCATGGGACTGACACTGACACTGACCTCGGGAGTGAGTCCCGGGGAGTGAGTCTCGGGGGTTAACCTAGGACTATAGTGGTGTGTTGTTAGCACTCCCTCACGTGATAACTACCGTCCTCCTACGTAGTTCGTTGGGACGCCGGTAACACTACTTGGTGTTAATAACTCGACCTTCAATAGCCTACCGAGGAACATGCAAGACATCAGAATAGTTATTATATATATATTACAGCGAAGCCTGGGATTACAGAATGATGTGGTTCGTGAATTTGTTCCGTCAAAAAAAGATAACTAATTAACTGTTAGTACCGCTGAACACTACAGTACATAGATAACCAGGTTGGAGTTAAATATAGTAACATTTAGTAATAGTTTAATATACATGCTTCCGGTCAAGTAATGGAAATAAAATTAATATTCCGCCGAGATGACACCAGGAAGACCACTCCCTTGCGATCATGACGTTATAATTAGATCAGAGTGTTGGCCAGCAGCGGAAATTACCCAACATACAACGGTAATTAGATTACCCGTCAGTCTCCGTGCTTCTGGTTTAGTCCGGAAGTATTAGTTTCTGATCAATGATTCACATTAATATGTTTCTACACCTTGATTGTTTTAGACCGGTAGTGTACGAACGTTTATCCTAATCCTAGGCTACAAGACATTATTACCTACAATTGTCACCATTACCTGTAGAGTGCACCTTTACTTTACGCAGGAAATACTGGGTATATAGTATTATGTGTTGCCCCACATGTAACCGTACTAATTATTCAAAGGTCGGCTCTCATACGTTAATATATTTATGTCTACTTTTCGATTTATGAATGAAGAAAGAGTTGTATCTATATGGATTTACTATTGTAGTTTTAATGGTTAATTCGGAACATATATCAGTATACGTATTTGCATCTCAGTGTGAATACATAGTTTGGTGGTGCGGAGCTTCACGATCTGGTAGTGAAGTACACGATGACTACAGTGTATTTTGTCATGAATACTCGTGACCACTATCTCATGGTTAATGCTTGTGACCACTATCTCATGGTTAATGCTTGTGACCACTATCTCATGGTTAATGCTTGTGACCACTCTCCCACGGTTAATTCTTGTGACCACTACCGCACGGTTAATGCTTGTGACCACTCTCCCACGGTTAATTCTTGTGACCACTATCCCACGGTTAATTCTTGTGACCACTATCCCACGGTTAATTCTTGTGACCACTACCCCACGGTTAATTATTGTGACCACTCTCCCACGGTTAATTCTTGTGACCACTACCCCACGGTTAATTCTTGTTAATTCTTGTGACCACTACCCCACGGTTAATTCTTGTTAATTCTTGTGACCACTACCCCACGGTTAATTCTTGTGACCACTACCCCACGGTTAATTCTTGTGACCACTCTCCCACGGTTAATTCTTGTGACCACTACCCCACGGTTAATTCTTGTGTCCACTACCCCACGGTTAATTCTTGTGACCACTCTCCCACGGTTAATGCTTGTGACTACTATCCCACGGTTAATGCGTTTGTAGTGTGACATGCCTATGATGTGCAGTTTGCAAGAATAATGACGACACAGTCAAATAAAATTAATAATAAATGTTAACACTTTGAATTTCTTATAATTATAACACCGTCAACATCCAGGTTCTATCTGAAAACGTAAAGCACGACCTTCCTGTAACTAATTGCCACTGAGTATTTTTATAGCTAATCTATTGCTGGCCACATTTACAGAGATAGTATTATAATCCAAACTATCAATAATCAAACAGAATATGCAAATATGCTGAGGTTTTATATTTTCTGACTTGAGAGACTGGTGCAGTGATGATAGTCTGAGGATTGCTGTCACTTGCCGTCGTATTTACTCATTATTTCCATACTCCTCTATAACTGTGACCCTCCTTCCAATGTCAGTCGATGTTCTGGCCGAATTAGCGTCACTTTCCAGCCAGGGTTGTTCCTTTCAGATGAAGTCACATATAGAGGTAATTGTTGGATTATGGAGTCGGTAGACCTCACTGTATACATATCCCTCTAAGCATCTCTTGGGGACCCTCCTTCTGGTCCGCGGAGTGTGGCCATCACTGTTGAAGGTTCTGGCTTCTGTACTGAATTATCCTACGTTTATCTTAAGAAGTGTCAAATGTGCTATCCAGTAGCATGTACTTTTATGTAAACATACTTGCACTATTACACCACTGCTTTTACCACCTCTACCACTATACTATACATTACCATTACTGAGACATAGGCAGTATAACTTGTGGTGTCAAAATCCCCAAAGTTCACAGAGGCATGTAGGTAATATGCTAATGATTTCGTGACGTAGAAAACTAAACAGCAACAATGACATGTATATAGTGGAAATGTTAAAAACACTGTTAAAGCGACATTGCACATGTTGGTGATGGTACATAACAAGAATCTACTGGGGTCTTGGTCTGTTTTCACGAAAACATAAAGCAAACTCGGCTCTGACACCCGTGTAATTTATGAACTGAAAAAAGTACAGGCTCTATTTAAATGTACAGGATTATCATACTGGATTACCACTACTGCATTGCCTGTATCACATTCAACCTATCCAGTAGGTCATTCTATATTTAACATGCAAGTGCAATGTTCACGGTCGGGAAGAACGATTATACTAACATCGAGTTAACACGGACATTTCCGTGACACCTAACGTGGATCAACGGGTACATGTACTTCCGCCTACGAGTTCCGGATGTGACGTAAGTTCGCTGCCCACTGCGCACCATGCACCAGTGGGCAAATGATTCCTTGTAACATGACCAGAGAAAGACATGGCATACCTTATTTCCGGTGTGTTCAGAACAGAGTAGCCGATAATAATTAAATTTCAATTGACGAGGTCTGACATATCCTTGGCAGTATATCATGAAATGACTATATACCGACACTTACGTTCAGTGTAGGGCAAGATAGATAGGGACAGCAATCGTAACTAGGCTAATTCTGGCAAACGTGATGAAGGAATTTGTCCAGGGATATGACCTATATCTGAATAGTGTGTGTACATATCATATACCACATTATATATGGTGATAGTACATGAGTAAGATGCAAGACACTATTTGTATGAATATGAACACCTTTAGCGATTCCAAAGTTTACTTCTACCGAGACTAGATATTAGTAGAACAATTCCAATACACTTCTCATGTATGTGTAATACCCAGCACACCATCAACATCTGCGTGACAAAGATACTTTAGTAGTTAACAGTCTGCTAATTAGACATACATTTATAACAAGTGTTAGCAGAAATAACGTGTTTTATCGTGTTGAACTGCCATTCTGAGACAAGTAGACCAAATATCCCATTGATCGGTATTCTAGCGGCTTTACGCGGGTGTCGTATCGCGGGTCGCAGTTATGGAGATTTCCTTTGCACTCAAGTATACTACCGGCTAAATTCATGTTATATGCATTGTTAAAACTAGCAGAGCAAATAGCTAGTACACTCCTTGGGTGTGACCATCTCGTCTAATGGCGTTAATTATAGTTTTAAACTTGATTGATCACGTGACATGACGCACTGGAACATCGTGTGTACAGATTTGCTCAGCAGATACAGGATTGAATTGTTTTAGGTTAACTGTTTATTCACTCATCTATTTATTGCATTGTTTATCAGAAGGTAGGGACTAGAAAAACAGTGGTTCTCAGAAGGTAGAAGCGATATGTTCTTAGAAGGTAGAAACTAGAGAGCAATGGAATTATTACTAGTATCAATATAGTATCAGTTAGGTGGTGCGTGGGCCCATTTGTTTGAACGATGCACGTCTATATATGCTTACATATGGTACTTCCATTAGACGTGGTGATTCAGCTTCAGCCCTGGCTCGTGGGTCTTACCGTAATGGTCAGCGTTCGCTATAAGCATATCGTCACCAGAGCACCGAAATAGTGTGGACAATCTCAACACCTGTAGGAGGAAGCCGATCTCTACCGGCGTGTACGACGATATGAGCACTATGCACGTATTATGTTTGGAACACGATAGCTTCGGATGATGGAATAAAAGCTGATTATAGCCGTGGTTAGCATATTATTCTGTGCGGGATAGCCAGAAGTAGGTGTTATGATACCGAATAAACGATTAATTAGCATTCCTAGAAGCTGTTTTACTTTGTATTTACCGCTTATCGCCCTAAGAAGTAAGATACTGGTATAAGTGTGGAAAACATTGGCAATATGTTACAGTGTAACTACACGTGTCTGGTAGAGTTCTGGCATACCTTAATCAGAGTTCAGAGAAGGTCAGAGTTCAGGAAATATTCGACATCGTATTCCACATTATGATGATAGTGAATGCCACATGGATATTTTCCATCGAACTATTTCTCCTAGTTGTGCCTCGTAGTTCACCCCTCTTAGTCAATTCGATCAAAATCAATTAACCCCTAAGTCGATTCACCTCTAGTCAATTCTCTCAGTCGCTATTATATTTAAGCTTATTATTTATTTCACATAATTCCTTCTAGCACATTCCTTCTATTTCAAGTAAATGAATAATTCGTTCTAATCGTTTAAAATCAAGCGTACATGTATGGTACATTCTAAACGACTGGCATATCTGTCAGCATGTCTTAAATATTAAATGGAATAATACATCAATTCAATTCATTCGTTCAAATATTGCAGCCAACTTCAAAGAACTACTTCTGCAATTGGAGGAGTATTGAAGAAACATATTCACACTGTTTTATTAAGTGTTTCTTTATATTCAAACAGCAATGGACGTAGAAAAAAGAAACCACAATTTCTTAAAGTTGAACATGTAATATGACGTAATGTTTTCATTACGTCAACAGATGTGTGGCTAAATTTCATTGACGTGATAAATATACTTTCATTTTGAAATGTTAGAGACAGAGAAGACGTTGTAACAAGTTGAAAACTATTCTCAATTCCAAACACTTCCAACACTGATTCGTTTCCGATACAAATTTTGTCCTGGTCAGACGGTGGCTGGATTCTGTTTGCCCGGCCTTGTGATACCAATTAAAGAAATCAGTACCCGACCTTAATAATCCGATTTGTAGCCTCTTTACGCCCGTGGAGTGGTAAAGCCGCGACATAAATGAGATCTGGAGAGCTGAGAGAGAGCTGAGATAATGAGTTGCGTAGAGAAGAGGGAAGGGGTATTAGAGAGGGGGAGGGTCTCAATCAAACACCAACCACTAGCTGTCTAAGGTTTCCTCTTGCCAAACCTTTAGGTGTTCACTTCATAGTGTACTTATAAAACGGCGATTTCTCGATTTCTGATGGAAATGGTATTGCAAGATTCGTATTGCTGATATTACCCTAGTGGTGCATGAGATGCGTGCACGCCTGATGTCCACGAGCGTACATAGAGCCCTGCATACAAACGTACAGGACCGTGTTCCACTCTCCGCGTTAGTCAATCATTCCATGCCAACACCTAGTTGAGTGTTCATCATGTAGATTTGAACCAACAAGAACAACACTATATATTGTATGTTACAGTCTACTATATATTCCATGAACGTATAGCTGTTTTAATTCGATGCATCCATTCATATACTTTATATACTATCTTCAAGAAATATAATTAAGGATATGTTGGTACATAATTGAAACCATGTATCTTAACTCCGTATTGACCTCGGCCATGTCTGACCACCTGGATGCAGTTGACCGTCAGCACTTCATTGTGGTTGACAACTGGAGACACGGAATCTTTAATGAGAAATACCCCTGCATACAAAGTGAACACAGACACTGATCAGGGCACGCCTGTACAACACGGCGTAACTCTAAGGTAACCGTAACTCCAATCGTAACCACGTGAGCTATTATATGTGACGGTGGTGTAGTTTAGAGTAGATCTGGTCACCATCGTGATTCGGGATAAAGGAGATGTCGCTGTGAACAGCAAATGCGTTTGCGCCCTTTTGGTGATGTTATCTGTTATAGTATGGAAAAAACAACGGCAGATACAATATTATCTTTATTGAATTTCTCATTTTCGATAGGTCAATTTAAAATGTGGGTATTTTATAAATACTGGATTATTTTTAAACAACTACAGCTGCCTGAATACAACATCACTGACACTCGACCAGGGGAGTAATCATTGATTGACTGGGAGCGATCATTGTCGTCAATGTAATATCTGTTTACTCTGCCAATGATAAAATCTGATTTGTTTGGATTTCAATTAACTTGTGGAAGCCTCCAATCCCACAGGAAGCGAGTGATGAGGACGATAAAGTCACTTCCGGTAGTGTTCCGGCTCAATCAATTGCCCCGTTTTAGATTAGGACTGTGACAATTACCTCCGGAGGGCAGACAGAAGGTCCTGTGTTACATTCTTGCCGCAAAACAATTGGAATCGAATGACAATCTGATTGGCGTAACACTTATATGATGGCTTTAGAGATACTCTTGGAACAATAACATGATAGTTTTAACAATAAGCAACAGCACATGAGAGAAATTGCGTCTATGCTTGTGGATGTGTACGTGTGTATATCAGGAAATACTTAGACAAACTGTTTTTCTGTGTCTTATAAGTCCTGCTTACTCTAACAAGGTAATATTTAACATGCAAGCAGATCACTACTGTGTATTTTAATATTCGTATCTTCTTAATTACTATCCTACCCGTATTGGTTATATAAAAGTATATCTTGAAATACAATTCCTACTGCTTGCCAGGGTCACTCTTACATTTGGTATGTTTCAGAATATCACCAGGATGAGCTTGTATACACCGCACAATATCATGCAATGAATAGTCGTAATTTAAGGTTCTTTAAGATTGCCTTATGAAGTATAGGGAAAGTTCGTCCATTTGCATTGCGACATCACGACCTGAACAGAACTTTTATTGAACACCGTCTAGTAACTGCATAATGGGAGGTACAACAAGTCCAATTGGCGGATGAGTTTCATGAAGACACGTGTTAACAATGTAAAATAGAGTTTACAAAAATACGGCAACACAATGGCAAGTCAATAATCTTGCAGATACGTAATATGGATTTGTATGCATTTTAGACAAATGATACCGTCACGTATGGGTGAAAGATTCCCGCTGTGACGTAAAACAAAAATTCACTTACTAGACAAATGATATACTGGTATGTCGTAATATCTGATGTTGCGTAATAACTGATAACGATCACACAAAATGAGAACGATGTTGCTTTAATAGCATATTCTGTACAATCGATACTGGTGAATACTTCTAACAAGTTAAGCTGACGGTAAAGGAATCAACAAGCACTTCCTTAAAAGGGTCAGACACTTACAAATCTTACAATCCCGCCTTTCTTCTCATTGTTCTATTCGTTTAAGAATCTCTCAACCGTTTTCGTCTTTTCTAGTTGATGTCACTGAACATGTGTGTGCGTTAATATGTGTGCGTGGGATGTCTTTGTGCGTTTGTGAATATCTCCAATATCTATCCAGATGGTAACATACCATTAGCTATGAAGTAGGTGCAAATACTAACACTTTCTGTTACCGATGCTTGAACCCGCATGTGACGAGATTAATGTGATACTTTGAAGTCGGTATAGTTGGATGAAGAGGACGAGGCATGGCTTCTGAGTGTTGGGCTTATCATAACTCTACTGGCCAGCGTCACTGCTGCTGTTTATTGTAATGGGCAGCATAAATCACACCCGTGCTTGGTCTAAATTACACAGTTGTCAATTCTATATACGGGATTGATTCCTAACTCAGAGAAACCGATTTCAATCCGTAGACTCCAATCATCGTTTTCATTGTATTTTTATTTAAGGCAATACTTTTCAAGTCAACCAGATCCTCTCTAAATCACCAAAACTATCACACCAGAACGAGGCTGGAGACTCCCAGAATGCGGCCAAATACACGGGGGCCGTATCAATAATGTCGAACCAGTATTTTTGCAACGTTGCGACGAAATGCTAACTAAACAAGGCGAGGCAATGTAACTGTGAACTGGTCTCCTTGATGCTGAGATACTTCCATATTGATCACCTCTGTGTCCGTGTTGATGGAGACGCCTTGCCCACAATGAAATTAAGGTCGAGTGCTTGGCATCAGAAAGCATAAAGCTGCTTGAGATAAACCCCCGCTTGCAGTAAAGAACTATCTGGCCTTTGTCTTCAAGTTGCTTCTTCACGAATAACCTGCAATACTGTACTCAGTCACTAGGCATATTCTCCTTCATGGATAGTTCACTTAATGTATAGTACACTTCATGTATAGTACACCTATGCGACTGACTAGCATACATCTCATGAAGTATGAATGTCGTCATGCTATAGTCACGTGACAAGAGACATTTAATGTGTTACAGTGGACTTATGGAAGGTTGTGTAGGCTATGTATTAGTTACTACCATAGGCCGTTTGTCTTAAAGACTAAGCCGTCGCTACAGGGCAATGTCTACTACAGAATATATTGCAAGGGTGTAAGTTGAAGTTAGAAATATTTATTCTAGATAGTGCAGCATAGAAACTATGATCTGTGTATAACATGAGACACATAGAGGAATAGGGTACCGAGGAGAGAGAGAGAGAGAGATAGAGAGAGATATGGGGAGAGATGGGGAGAGAGAGAGACGGACACAGAAAGAATGAGTGAGTGATAATGGAGTTTAACGTCGCTGCGGGAATCTTTCATCCATTTTCGACGATCTTACTATATGTGTTCTTAATATGATGACGCATGACAAACATGCCCAAAATGTAGTTTAAATTATACCCGTGTAATAAATACATGAATAGTTAAATAGTGTATTTGATTTAATAGTTTGATACAGTTGATAAGTAATTTAAAACCTTCCATAAAGACCAACTGCCTTTGCAAATGATAAAATAGTATGACCAGGGACCACAGTAAATAAATGCTTAAGGGTTGGCGATTAATACAATCTCGGATGATGATCTGAAGAGTCCACACAATCAAGCAAACATGCTTGACCGCACAGAAAGAGAGAGGGGTGGGTAGAGAGATAGATAAACAGACAAAGCGAGGAAGGAAGACTATGGACGAGATGCATTTATGTTCTTCAAGGGATCATCCTGTAAAAAAAACCGCTTATAGTATCTCATCATGTAGTCACAGGTCACTTGATAGCCGCAATACTGCTACAAGACAGACCCATGAATGTCTGTCGCATTGGACCTGACAGATAATATACTTAACAATTCACAACATGCAGATATACTGTAAATCATGAAATTAATGCGTCACTAATTTAATGCGACCTCAAGCTTTTAGACATAAATGCGACAACAATTAAATGCGATCGACCATGTTTTTCCCCGTACCTACCTTTCATTATTTTACATAATGCGTAGGAATTTAATATCCTGCTCGCACTAATTTCCTGATTTACAGTATCAAGGCAGCATTGTTCATTCAGACAAACTAGTTGACAACAAGTTGAAACTGGCATGATACATACATATAACCATGATATTTGATTGACTAGCTGTGATGATTCTCAATCAATGCCTTTCTGAAACTGGGATATAATGTCACTCCTGGGAGCAATTTCTAACGAATTTACGAATTTTACAAGTCATTTGTCCTGAAAAGAGTTCATCAATGCGGTTATCAGATCCTTTGAAAGAACTCTCCCATAAAGACAGATTTTGTGTAACTTGTTACCAGAGGCGTTTTATAACTGCAATTTGCAAGTGAAAATTTCAATGTTAAATTGGCCGGAGTATTTTCTAGGCACGGAGATGAACTATCAAACGGGTTGCAATCGGACCAATTCCAGCTAGATTTGAGCCCTGACGAGTGTAATTATCAGATGGTGGCGTCAGTGCCAAACTACAGCCAGTACCGTTCCTCTATATCATTGCACGTTAGTCGTGGTCCGAGGTTATATCGACCTATGAGCAGCGCTGTACAACCATGTCTTTGTCGAGTGTCATGTTAAATGCTTTTAAATCTAACACACACCTATGTTATCTGGTGACGAATCTTAACACAACCAAGTTATCAGTTCATGATCTCACCAAGTTATTGCAGCGGGTTGTCGTAGCATTTGTCATATTGCATAGTTTGTAATAATAATATCCCTGACGAACGTATTAGATTGTGTCTTCCACATAATGTGGATTTTTCTAGAATTCATAACCTGGTAACACAATCAAATACACTGTTCTTAGTATGATATGTTTCCTATTGGATTGAATCAAACACTATCATTCATATTTTTAGCGATCGATGCTAGAACGCCTGAAATGTAGCCACTGGCACGATATGAAAGTATCAAATATAATATTGGGAAATATTATTAGCGATTCCTGAATCATGGCTTCGTGTAGATTTGGGGTGGAGTGAGCAATATGGTCATGATTATCATATTAGGTATTTCATTAGGTTTCCTATGATTCGTGTGGAAATAGGACACTTGAAAATAATATATCCTGTCACTCTTGAGGCAAGCTATCCTGCCAGTCACATCATGCCGTGTACATGTACATGACAACCTCTCCAGCAAATACTAGTAGTGTTAAAAACTGTCTGATACACTATCATGCCATGCTACTGACAAACAATGCTAGAATTCATTAGGTAACTATCCTGTCACGCATGACAAACTATAATGAAAGAAAAATTTGAAGCAACACTGATATTTTTTTGGCAGATGTATAATTTAAAGTGTAGTATTAGTTGGAATAAGTTCATTTTGAATGTAGTACGTTTAAAACTGTGATATTTCAGGGTTACTTGGCACTGTTAAGACGGGTACAATTGATTAAAGTGAAAAATAAGGATGTTCTGTTTGTTGAAAAATAGGGTGTACTCTAACCAAAACCATAACGCAGAAAATGTTTACTAAATACGTTATAAAATCTAAAGGACATTGTAGGGTATCTTGTTTGGAAATGTTTATTAGTGTTTCATTATGTCAAGAGTTCAACAATTTAACCATTAATTGCATACATTTCACTAAATAATGGGTTTAACCACCACAGCTCCAAAACAGTTCTTTGACGCATTGATAAAAGTATTTTTGTTTCAAGAAAGCCATCAGGAAATTGTTAAAAGTAATATGCTTTATGAAAATACACCATATTATTTAAAGTGACATAATGTAAAAGGTGATGGAATATTCGGTGTTGCTTAAAATTTTACCTTCAGTATATTATTATTAAATAATTAACGTAAGTATTATTCGACAGCCGATATAAATCGGTGCCGTTGTTCTTTTAGTGTCACTGACGTATTTCCGTCCTGTGTCGACAACACTACTAGGCTACACTATGATGGATTATCGACAAATAAACAATTGTCTTGGCGCCATTTCTCTTGCGCAAAATTAGGCCCGGAGGAAGGAGTCTTGGTAAATCCTTTGAAAGACAATGATCATTAGCACATATTGCTGGGGTTTTTTCTTTCCAAAATGCCTATGCTGAAGACCAAGATGAAATATCTCTAGACGATTTCAGGTCTCGTTTGTCGCGTGTGATCTTCCGAGATTGTATTTTATTTTATGCCTATTACACATTAAACGTGACCAATTGGAAGTATATGAGCAATGGATTTATGTGTATGGTTTTGTTTGCATATACCTTTTCAAATGACATTGTTGTACCTGGCATGTCTTACATTTGCTTACAAAATGGCGACTATGTCGGTAAACTGCGTGTATAGCCGCCGTGTTGATCAATGCACTAATGTCGATATACATAGACAACTGAGAAGTATCACTCTACCCTGGCATCCACGCTCACATCTACCCGCTATCAAAGCTAGAGTCTAAACCAGATGAAGTGATCCATCACGTGGTTGTGACGTCACGTACAGCACGTGCTTCCGATACCAATGCCGTTTCTAGTCGGTTTCATCTAAAACCCGACGCCCACCACATGCGGAATTCCCAAGGAATTATCGTGGGTCGGTATAGAATGTACTGTATTGATCGCTCAAAAATATACTGTTCAATGAATGAATGGAGTTTTTAGTTAAGAAAAGTTACTTTGTTATGTAGATGTCTTTTAAAATAAATAACACACATGGAATTTGAAGTAACATTACAGATATAATGTCATTCATGGCAGTAGCAGGTGCCAACTAAATACAACCAACGCGTGAATGAGACACTTTGAGTTTAAAACGCTTGCTTCGTATCCTTAGTAGCGGCGTCTCGACAATCTGGCTGTACATCCTATAATATTATGGTAGCGGATATAGCATGACTGATACAGGTTCACAGACCACATGCTTACATAGGTCGACGGTCTGGGTTTCGTGGGTATAACATATGAAACATAGGAATAAATAAATTCAATCCAAACTTTCTCATCTGGAAAACTATTCATGACCTGAAAGAAGTACTCTAAAGCGCTATTTCTCTGTAATGTCCTGCTATGTCTCTGTAGTGTCCTGCTATATCTCTGTAGCCCTGCTATATCTCTTTAGTGTCCTGCTATATCTCTGTAGTGTCCTGCTATATCTCTGTAATGTCCTGCTATATCTCTGTAATGTTCTGCTATATCTCTGTAATGTTCTGCTATATCTCTGCAGTGTCCTCCTATATCTCTGTAATGTCCTGCTATATCTCTGTAATGTCCTGCTATATCTATGTAATGTTCTGCTATATCTCTGTAATGTCCTGCTATATCTCTGCAGTGTCCTGCTATATCTCTGTAATGTCCTGCTATATCTCTGCAGTATCCTGCTATATCTCTGTAATGTCCTGCTATATCTCTGTAATGTCCTGCTATACTAGTATATGGTCTGTCCTGTTCTATTTGTTTTGTCCTGCTCTGCATGTTCTAACTTGCTCTATGTATTCTGTTCTGCTGTATGTTCGTGATACACAAAATGTAGGGACGCTATTGATTTATTGTATCAGTATAAGGCGTAAGTATGTTAAACATTGATCCATCTGTACTTCAGATTCTTGATTTGTATAAATTGTGTAGAAAGTGTTTCCTAGTCTTTATGCTATTCATACAAGTATAAACAGTTTTCATAAAACACGTATATCTATTGTTTCGTTTAGCCTAAATATGCTGCATACATTGTAACTAATATAATCACTTAGATTTCCCATGTTCAAGTTCAAACGCGAGAATTCCTGTGTATTATGTTACATAATTTTGTTGATCAATTGATATTATTCACGTGCACGTTTTAACTTGCACATTAACTTGAGCAACCCTGTCAACTGTTAAGTTATGAACTATTGTTCATGCAACCAGCAAACATACTTTTCATGCACCAAGTATATTGATTGATAATGTAAAACGCACTCCTAATGTTCAGGCAACAAACAAACATGATGTTCTTGTAGCAAATACAATTGATTAATCATCTCAGTTACCAGCTTGGTTTCCTGGATGTACGGTTTTCTTTCAAACTGAAATAAATTTGTAGCGTACACAATTCATGTACATGTAGTTACTCAGTAGAGTTCTATTGTGTCCGAAATGTACCATGGATGCTACCTAATACCGGTACTACGTCGGTCTAGAAGTACCATATGTCATTGCCTCATTTATTACACATACCGCCATTCGAATACTCAACAACGTGTGCTGAGCTGAACGTAAATACATGAGAACGTAAAGCCATTCTTCTGGACATTCTACCGTACCATTCTGGACAATCTACCGTACCATTCTGGTTGCCCATGCCGGTCACGTTGTGCTGGGCGACACGTCGTAGAGCAGAGGGCTATAACAAGACGGCGCATGACACTCGAGATTTCATATCTCCCCTCATATTTCACAACTAATCAGCTAAGGGCAGCGGCTCCTGCTTGAGTCTCCCAGTGAGTTGAGGAGAATACAAGGAGAGGCAATCCCAATATTATGTGATAGGATTGTGAACGACCATTCAGCTGTCCATCGGCTTCCTACGACGTCTAGCAGTAAGCAATCAATCACCGATGTGCTCAGATGGAGTCGACGGTAATCAACGCTGCGCTAGATTTGTTCTAGGTTTCTGTATATACGGAAACCACACACAAGATTAGCTAAGGGTGCCGAGTTGTAGTTTTGAACATGTCTCAGACGGACATACACATATCAATGGACCAGTTCTTATCGTATTGCGGCAGGTTTACCATGAGAGGTCCCAACAGTTCCTATAGGTTCCAGCATAGGCGGGCATTGCCTTTGTTTCGTTGGCGGGCCAGAGCCATATTTCAAACTGTCGTACAGGAAGATGATGGCCAAGCTTAACTTCAAATAGTCACTGTGGATGGCTCATTGCTCCATCTCTGCACGCTATGCTAGATTTGCCGCAGATAAAGACATTATTCCAGAATGTGATTGAATTTTAAGGTCTTATTTTGGATTGTCTTGAAGCTGAGATAAGATGGTTTACCGTACGCTTACAGAATTCATGAGTGGCGTTGGGGCATTAGACTAGAATTCCGTCTTTGAGGCGGTGCTGTTTTAATACGGTGTGTAATAAATACTAATAGACTGGAGATAGCGAGCCCGTGGTATTCCTCTGCCATGTACACTATCAGTATACGTGGCTAGTCCTCGTACTGGCGTACCGTATGTTGCTGCGTCCAATAGGGGCCACTTGATTGACATATCTGAATAGAACCGGCGTATCAATGACGTTCCCTGATAGTCCCCGATAGAGGTGTTCAGTGCCTTAATAGAAACCCCCCACTTAATTACACGCAATTGACAACAACGAGTTTATCACTGGTGTGAAGAAATATTTGACAAGATAGCCCCTTGATATCAACATGGACTAGCTATAGGGATTGATATGATCTATTATGAGGGAGATAATTACGATGCTCGTGGGCGGAAGGGCCAATTTTAGGGGACTGTAATATGGAGAAGTACTCATTCTAGTCATGTCATATCTCAAATAACTGATACTTTATAAGCCATGTCATATCTCAAATAACTGATACTTTATAAGCCATGTCATATCTCAAATAACTGATCTCAAATAACTGATACTTTATAAGCCATGTCATATCTCAAATAACTGATCTCAAATAACTGATACTTTATAAGCC
>JAUTBT010045274.1:0-16605 GCA_032361225.1 Lepetodrilus schrolli | reverse complement strand
ATCAATATCGCGTCAGAAAGGTAACTTTCGCGAACATTGATGCCGGGCCCCTGGGGCAGGATTTGAACCTGGAACCTTGGCTCCGAAGTCCAACTGTTCTACCACTGCGCTACCACCCATCCTCTGTACACATATAAGGGTGAATTCAGTACGTGCTACTTTTCACTACAAAGTGTTACACACAGTGCTACATTGACCATTGATCCAGAATACATAGTACAGAATACATAGTACAGAATACATAGTACAGAATACATAGTACAGAATACAGAATACATAGTACAGAATACATAGTACAGAATACATAGTATATGATACTACTTTTCCCAATTGACTTAAATCATGCAGAGTTTATGGTAAAGTCAAAAGCATAGAAGCTATATACGATTGCACGCATTTAGAATTTGATCTATATAGAATCTGTTTTAGAGAATTACTTTCGGAAAAAGGTAGTTCGTTCTGAACAGCCCAGGAAACCATTGATACTGCAATGATTTTGACCAATAGGAGACTTAACATTGTTTTTCATTAAGAGCCAAGCATATACTATATTCATAGCTGCTGCTACTGACCTATAAATGATTCCGTTCCGGTGTAGAAACATGAGCGCTAGGGTGACCTCAGCAGCGTAGAAGCGCGCCCGTGGCTCGTCAAACTTCCGTGCTCTCTGTATTTGGAACATGAGATCTCCTCCATTCACGTACTCCATCACAAAAAACAACCTCTCCTGAAACACAACAACAATACGTATCTCAGTTTGAAGGACAGACGGGCGAGCAAGTGATCTTCCGTTTTACGTCACAGCGAGAATCTTTCACCCATACGCGACGACAAGGACAGATGGAAAACAACATCAATCACAAAATAATGCCCATGAAAGTTGACTTGATTTCTTGAATAATAATTATCACAACATTCTTCAAATGAGTAACTGTTGTTTTTCTACTTCATTTAGATACATTGATTTATTTTTGTTGGTTTAACTTTGGTTTGATGTATTTTTTGAGGACGTACTTTAGTTTGGAACGAGGAGTGAAGAGCGGTCAGGAAAGGGTGCTTGGCAGACAGGGCCAGGATTCTCTTCTCAGTCATGGTGCACTCCACGTCGTCGTCTTGTAATATCACATCCTTCTTCAAAACCTTCACAGCAAACACCTCGTCTGTCCCCCTGCATTCCGCCAGCATCACCTGCCAGTCAACACCAATAATACAGACACTGCGTCTGGGAAAGTATGGGAGGCAATTTCCGTAAATAAAATGACCATAGACCAACCCGTATAATGAAAATAACAAGGCAAATTCTCAAAATTAAAATAGCAATGCTTGTAATTATATTATGGGAGGCCATTTCTCATAAATAGATGACAGCAGAGCAATTCTAATTATTAATATGAAGCAAGGCCAATTTTTTAAACTGTAATTAAAATTATGGGAGGCCAATTTTTTTTAACTGTAATTAAAATTACTTTTGCCATAACTACAATAAGGAAGTAATTTCTTATATTAAAAATTACAGCAGACAATTTAAAAAAATTAAAATGATGGCAAGTTATTTCTCATAATTAAAATGACAGGCCATTTCTCGTTATTTAAATGATGGAAGGACATTGGTTGCAATTAAATACGAGTTGTGGGACGCAATATTTACCTTCCCGAAGCTTCCCTTGCCGAGGACCTTGATGAAGTTGAAGTCTGTGAGGTGGTAGCGTGACCGCTGGCCTCTCTCCTGCGATGGACTGCGCGCCCTCTGATGGTTGTTGGTGGGTGACACCATCAGCGTGTCTCCCATGTACATCTCACGACCAGGGTCCACAAGCATATCATCATCTGAGAAAACATGTACAAATATCAGCTGAAATTACAAGTAGTCCATTGGCATTTTCATTAAAGCTCCTAAATATTATAGAAATGCAGTCAAATATCCAGACGAGATGTTACTAAGCAGATTGGGGATGAATATAACAAAACATAAGAGCAATACATTAATCTTTGACGATAGAGATGTATATCTATTAACTTTCTTCCTAGTTTCATCAAACCATTCCTTCGATTCCCAGCTAGCTACTCGGACAGCCAGCCAGCCAGCCAGCCAGCCAGACAGACAGCTAGCTACCCGGACAGCCGGACAGCCAGCCAGACAGACAGCTAGCTACACGGACAGCCAGCCAGCTAGCTAGCTACCTGTACAGCCAACTGCCAGACAGACAGCTAGCTACACGGACAGTCAGCCAGCCAGACAGACAGCTAGCTACCTGGATAGCTAGCCAGCCAGCCAGCCAGCCAGCTAGCTAGCTACCCAGACAGCCAGCCAGACAGACAGACAGCTAGCTACCCAGACAGCCAGACAGACAGACAGCCAGCTAGCTACCTAGATAGCCAGCCAGCCAGCCAGCTACCCAGACAGCCAGCCAGCTAGCTACCCAGACAGACAGCCAGCCAGCTAGCTACCCAGACAGCCAGCCAGCCAGCTAGCTACCCAGAGAGACAGACAGACAGTCAGACAGTCCCCAGACAGACAGACAGACAGACAGACAGGTGACACAAGGACTCACATGCTCCTGGCATCACTGGTATTGGTGAAGATAACGACCGCTCGTGGACTGCTGAAGATGTCTTGTTGGGAGATTCACTAAATGAGGGCTGGAAGAAAATGAAAACCACGATCGAGTTGATTTGGTGCTTTATACAATACTGTTCTTCATGATGCATTGTTGGAGTGAGTGAGTGATTATGGAATTTAATGTCGCTGCGGGAATCTTCCACCCATTTGCAACGACTAAACATTTAATGGTTGGATTAAAACTGGTAACAGCTATGTGGTAGGTAAAACCTACATTCGACAGCTGCTGCATTTCCTGCTAATAATTTAAACTAAAACTAAACACAGCAATTTAAACATATATGTCTCATTGTGTTCCTGTGTTTCCTAGCGAGATAATATTAAGATGTCAGTTGACAAACATTGCATAATGGTGACACTGGTACATGGTGGCAGCACTAGAAAATCGTACTGACCTTTTTTGGTCTGCCGCTGAGTTTATCGCCAGAGATTCCCATCTCGTGGAGGATCTGGGCCATGTCTCGCATCCGGTCGTTAATCCCACAGTTATTGGCCACATTCTTCTGACACCGCTTGTGAATGTTCATTTTGCATGCTAAAACAGAATCGCAACAGCAAAATTGAAATATTTCAAATCTTAATCAAATGGGATTTTTTTCACAAAATCTTTTCTTTTTTCTTTCTTTTTTTTTTGAATTGGGGCTTAAAGTCGCTTTCAAGATTCTTTCACTTATATCACTACTTGTCAATTTAAGGCAGGAGGAAACCCGCAACATCCGTAGCGCTGAATGTTGCAGTAAACCTGCGAGCATCGGCTGGTACTGACAAGACCAAGGATGATAACTGCATTGCCACTCTACAGACATCGCATCCTATCAATATCACGTCAGAATGCGAACATTGATGCCAGGCTCCCGTGGTGGGATTTAAACCTGAAAGCTTGGCTCCGAACTGTTCTACCACTGCGCTACCACCCGCCCCAAATACATCTTTATTGCATGGTGTTTTCACATTGATTGTTTGTGCTATGAAAGATAAATCTCTTGTAGTAGTACTTATGCAGCGAATTCCAGAATTAAATAAATTTCAGCTCGACCCATTTTCTGTTACCACGCACGTCAGCCAGCCCAATTTTTTAGAGTAAAAAATGGGGTCCACGGTTGACTGAGCGGTTTAACCGAATGCGCGATGTAATGAAGGGCGTTCACTGTGTTACACTAGTTAGATAACTTGGAACAATTATGACATGGTTGATATCTCACCGGCAGTGTAATAAATTGTTTTAAGTCGCAGCAAATCTCTTTCACCCATACGTGACAAAATCTCACTAAGACTTTACAAACTTGAAAGCAATATTTACAATTCAGATTGACAACTACATAGTTTTCCATCTCAGGAATATTAGGCCATAGTTATTTGATTTCCTGGTTTACAGATTTTTCTGTGATAATTTTGGCTCAGGTTGTCGAAAATATAACTGGACCAGTGGGTCGGATCGAATATTTAAAAAAAAATGGAGATAATGAATGGTCATTTGGCAGAAAATAAACACAATTGAACAATATAATTATGATCCATAATGGTAATAAGCATAAGGACTCATAAATTGTTCAGATTTTATCCAACTAATTTTTATGTACGGCTTGTAAACAGAAGTAATTGTTATTAGACTTTTGATATACATTATATTCTGGTAGGAGAAAAATTAATACGGCTTGTCCTGGGACCATTTATTTATTTTATTTTCTAAGGATGGGTTCACAGTTGGCGGAATATAATAAAAATAATTATTTTTATTTTCAAAAATGGAAAAAATCAGGTCGGCCATGGAATTAAATAACTATGTCCTTATTGATAAAAAAAACTAAACTAAACTAAACGTGTACATATGCAGTATATCCCTGTCCTACATTAAACATACGTCAAGTACATTCTTGCACAATGCAAATTGTAAGTCTGTAATACATGAAGAGATTTGATCTGGTCACAGTGCAGGGCACCAGCCACAGCCAACCTTCAGAACTATTCAGTAGACATACATACAGCAAACAAAGTCGATCCCTTATGTGCCGTACATGTACAAGAACAAATATACGAAGGAAAGGACATTTGGCAACAGTTTTAAAATGTGCAACATGAGACCAGCAACCTGGTGGAGACATGTAATATCAAACATATCTGTAATTGACCACCTTATCTTAACAGAAATCAAATCGAATGTTTTAAAGTGCATTTCAAAACTCTAGACCTCGTTACAAAGAGAATATTTGCACACTATGTTCTAGACATTCTTACTTTTATGAACTTACACAAAGTCAGCTAACAGATGGAGAGGCTATATTCAAACAGAGTGGACTAACCAGTATTGACAAAAGTCCAAGGTTTCAATGAGTACCGTATTCAGTTTAATGCTATTATTCAATATATTAAAACGGACAAACAATTTCAAGCCGGGGATGGTCATTAAAGCACACACTTGTGGATGAAAGCCCTACATTCTCAGTAATGAAATCGCAGGAAGAATGTCTATCTGTCTTGTATGCTTGTCGTGATGGACTCCACTAAGTCTAAGTACAAGCATCACATATTGTGTCACAACGTTTATGCACATACAACCTTCTTATCTTTCTGACACAATGAAAACAGTAATGTCTTTACCATGCTCTACTATACTTCGTATTATCTTAAAAAATCATTCAGAAATGTTGTGGGTTTTTTCCCAATAAAATATAATATATTGAATATCAGCAATAATTCAATTTGAAATATAGTGACATAAGAGATCATGCTGATCAATCATATTCTGTCCTATGTTAAAGCTCCACCTGGAACGTTTGTCATCAATATTAAAAATATTAATACATCTGTGATCAGAAATTACAGTTCTTTAGGTATGGGAGGACCTTTAACATACAATATCAACAGGTTACAATAAACAAAAATGTCAATAAATCATTGCAATATGATATCATATCAATAAATCATTGCAAAAAGACAAACATGTCAATAAAAACATTGCAATATACAAACTTGTCATTAAACCATTTCAATATACAAACTTGTCAACACATGGAAAAGGAGCTTTTTATTCAGCACTTGGGTGGGCATGTGTTGTGTATTGCATCTACACTTCATGTTTACTTGTAACTACAGGGGGTTCGTAGATATCTGCGAGTAATGTACGTAGATATCTGCGAGTAATGTACGGTACCTGTCAAAGTGGACAGGTTATGTCACTTGTATTGTGACAAGAGAAACCGTTTATGCAACCTGGGTGAATTGAATCGAACAACAGTATTTCGATGATCATTTAATAAAATTTCCCGGGGAAGATTTATGAACGTTATACGAGATTAATGTGCATGCATAAGTCTAGAATCGTGATTGGAAATATTTAATGAAAGATTTTAACAAAGTATGTTAACATGGCTATAACTATTCCTACCAGTATTAAAATAATTATAGAGCACGGTACCCTATCACAAACCCTGTTTGTTTTAATGCCAGATACACTGTATGACTGAGACATATGGGGAAGTATGCACCTTTTTACTTCTTACTTTCCCTGTACATCTGAATTCCCATGTTATATGTCAGATTATTTTTTTTTAAAGCACAAAAAAAACCCACTTAAATTCAATGATTAATTAGTCAAAGAATTTGGGCGTAAAATTTATATCTGAAAACTTCCGCAATTTATTATTCATATCTAAATAGCTCTACCCAATTTCCTTTACGAATAACAGATATTAAAAAGTAACAGGTCAGTACCCATCTAAATGCCAAGTAGTACCTTCAGCACATTGACTAGTAAAAGCTTTTAATACTCACGTAATGTATGAGAGTTAATACAGTGTTGTGCAGCTACCGCTATTCACTTCATGTACAGTATGTTGTAAACCTTGTCCCACTCAATTAGCAGATTCGTATGTACTGACATGTGACAATTAAGTCCTCTAATGTGCATCAGCTAGCTGTCAAATATCGTTCTATTTGACATAATTTACATACGACACAAACCCTCGATAAAAGAACTCAGAAGAAAGTTTAGGTCATCACATCATAGTTTCCCTGTAGAGTGTATATAAGTAATTACATTATACTTGCAATACAACCATGCACGGGACTGTTAGAAAACACTTGTGTTATTACAGGGGCTCTGTGCTATAGAAAGTACAGATGCAGGAAAATCCGTTGGTGTTATCAGACCACAATGATGATATAGGTCAGAGTTTAAGTGGTGGATATGGGAATAGAATGCAGAAAGATGAGAAGAGTGTCAAGCTTAGATTTTGATATACACTTGAATCTATTAACGGCTTCAAAGTGTTTTCCCGTGCTATTTTCAAGTATGAATGTAATACAATATTGTTCATGCGTGGACGTTTCCTAATCCACAGAAGAGCTGTGGTAGTGTTAAAGGTGTGTGTAATTTATATTACTTCAGGCTTTTGTCATCATGCTTCAGAGGACTGCTAAATACTTGTATTAATTTATAAATTCGCTGAGAAAAATCTAGTAATCCATTCTTGAGAAATTGTTCGTGTGCAACAGATCTGACACTGTGAGGTTTATTAAAGAATAAATTATATTGCAGATCATTTCCCAGATCCTTAAATTCCTTCTTAAAGATATTAACATAATTCTTAAAGGATCTTAACAGCATTTCTGACAGTATACCAGATGTGCTTATGGCAGGAAGAGAGCCTAAGGTAACCATTGTGACAGTAAGACCTACAAGCCATGGTTGATGCTGATGAACCATTGCATTCTCCACTCCATAAGGATGATACTTTATGAGGTCACATGTGTTGTGCATAGACCAGTGACATACATGTGGTTAATAGTATTAAATGTCAGGCATAGTCATTAATACTGCTTATTCATTGACACTGAAGTAATATTTTGGTGTAGTACAGCTTTAAGAGATACTAAAATATTCAGGCTGATCTGATCACATGCTGTTCATGATATGATAACTTATACATCAATGGCTTATATAGTACATACCAGATATCAGGACATAGTACAGGCATGCAATGAGAGAGAGGGAGAGAGAGAGGGAGAGAGAGAGAGAGAGAGAGAGAGAGAGAGGGAGAGAGAGAGAGAGAGAGAGATAGAGGGAGAGGGGGAGAGAGAGAGAGGGAGAGGGAGAGAGAGAGAGGGAGAGAGAGAGGGGGAGGAGAGAAGTAGCATAGAGACAAAGAAAGAGAGGGGAGGAGAGAAGTAGCATAGAGAGAAAGAAAGAGAGGAGAGGGAGCATAGAGAGAGAAAGAGAGAGGAGAGGTAGCATAGAGAGAAAGAAAGATAGAGAGAGAAAAGAGAGTGAGAGAAAGATAAGAGAGAGAGAGAGAGAGAGAGAGAGAGAGATAGAGAGAGAGGGAGTGAGGGTGGGAGAGAGAATGAAAGTGACATAAACACTAAATTTATACCACTGTTATAGTACTGTTATTATTTAATAATAGACATCACCAGCAGTAAAATGGTGTAAACATGAACTTACCAAATTGTCTGTTTTTCTAATTATTCATACACAATTCACGTTCAGTGTCACAGGAACTGTATCACATGCTTCTGTGTATGCTGAATATACATATATCATTTGTAAGTAATCTTGCATGGTAGAGATACAAGTTTTTAGTCGACATACACTGAAGCATTACTCCAGATTATAGTATCAGATAAGAACTTTGTCATTAATGTGATTGGAGATTAGATTGTCAATCGACACCCCACAATTGTGTAGCTCTGTACAATCAGCAGTCAGTAGCATTTGTTTATTTATCTATTTATTTCTTTAGTTATTATTATTTATCTATTTATTTCTTTAGTTATTATTATTTATCTATTTATTTATTTATTAATTTATTAATTATTTATTTATATATTTATGCATTTATTTATTTGTTTATTTGTTTATTTATTTATTTATTTATTTATTTATTTTATATATATATATATATATATATATATATATATATTTATTCATTCATTCATTCATTCATTCATTCATGGGTAGGTGCCACTAAAATCTTACAAATATACAATTACAGATACCACATGGTTAGACATTTTATTTTTTTCAATTACAATGTCATTCTTAATGCTATTTTATTATTTTATTGAAATATGATCATATGAATAAATAAATTGTGCTGTTGCCATCCCAGTCATTCTACGGGTTAAAAGAAATCTAATTCCTATCACCAGTGCCATTTTCATTTTGCAATTTAAACAACATGAAGATTTACGTAGGCATTAAACTAACCACAGGTTGTTTTTTTATGTCCATACAATAGGAATACTGGTACAGTAGGCCTGATTCCAGTCAAATTAATTATCGGTGTGTCAGCCGAGTCATGACCAGGTGAGAATAAAAGTCAGCTACCACCAGTAAGTACTGTTTGCGAACCAACATGCAGACTTATCTCCGGAGAACGTCCTCTTTCTTCGTGACAAAGATGTAAATGTTTAAAATAAAATAATAATTGTTTGACAAATTGTTTGATAAATGATACCAGAATTAGAATAAAAGTAATCAGTCACTAATACATTCACCTCCGAGCCGCCAGGGACCTAGGAATTCTCTGCGGGATAATTCAGTGAGAACAGATCACCGGGAACAACTCGATTAAACATTGGGCGCCATTGAAACAGGACCACTGCCGATCCTGGGATTCGAACCTGAGTTGCTGGATTGCGAGACATACATGTATATTATATACTGGAGCACAAGTGTACACTTAAACACTAAGTAGATAAGATGGAAATAGTAACTGAAATGGCAGTTTGGATTGTATACTCCCCAGGGTGTTGAGAAGGAAAGATGGTACAGTGATCCATTGACTGTGGTAATAATTACTATTAATTATGAAGTACTTTGAGAAAATGATTTCAAGCATGGAAAAGTGGACACTGTAGTAGTAGTAGTAGTAGTAGTAGCAGCAGCAGCAGCAGCAGCAGCAGCAGGAGCAGTAGTAGTAGTAGTAGTAGTAGTAGTAGTAGTAGTAGAATTTAATTTTCTGAAAGTGTCTCAATATCGATAGCTTACTTTATCTTAATATTCATATTTTTTTCCATAAATTGTCAATACATGTGAAATGAATAAAATAGATGGCAGATTATCTGGGATGGTATTCCAGGAATTACAGAAACAACATTCCTCTGGCAGCTAACATGTACAGACATTTGATAATCTTCCATGAATCACCTGCACCACCAGCTGTCTAGTGTTGTTTAGTTTTTTTTACAAAATGGCACACATTAGCAGTTAGAGCAGAAACTACAAACTTCCTTGAAATACTACAGTTTATTGAGCTTTTCACAACATTCTGTTGTCGTAGATGTTATACATCAAATACACACAGTTTGGGTGTCACCTCTCTATGCTTGATTTACACTAATTAAATTTTGAAAATGGTTATATTGGGAAATGAAAGATAAGGTTTATATATGTAGATATATTATTATAAAAATTATTACCAAATAGCATCAAATACAGGTCATACTAAAGAATCACAGATATGTAGTTACCATGGTTACCAAATACATTTTTTAAAGAATTATTGATATGGAACAGCACTTAGCAAATCAAAGTTCATTCCTTCAAAAAATCGTTACAAATCAATTACAAGCATTAAAATCGGCACCTGTGCCAGAAAGCTGACATGTCTCTAGTGCATATTGATGTCTCTGACTGGCAACATGTAACAGTATATGCACCAGGTATAGTAGTCAGATCAGTGGGAGAGGCAGATCAATACAGCCACATGAATAAAACACAGCCTAGTACTGAACCTCACAACTACTCAGAACACAGAAAGCAGACATCGTCAGGTCACCATGCCATTTAGCTGACAATAAAATTGGTAAAATAATAAACATATTGGACGTAAATTGAACGTACATTTTGAAATGTGATTTTTCTCCGAAAAAATCTAAATTTATTCGGGTATTAATGTGTTATATTAAAGATTAGATATTGAATACAATGACAACGACATGGTGACCTAGCTAAAACAAGGAGATATACTCTCAGAGGTCAATCGTCTGCCAGTTTAGTATTAGGACACTCTAAGAATAGAGCCAGCCAGACCAGATTGGAAAGAGGAGATATACACCGAACACAAACAAAACCTGGCTATTCAGAGAGCCATCTCAATGAATACTTTCACACAAAACGACTGTTACAATGGTTAAACTGGTACTATGGTAGATTTACCTTGGCGGAACAGCATGCAGACCGAAGGCCATTTTGTCGGAGGAGACTTAGAACGAAGCCAGCCTCAGTGTGATGTGCCAGTGATTATAATGGAAAATGCTGAGCAGGGTTGGCTGGAATGTATTGATCCGTGTGTGGGTCTGCAGACTGCACTGTACAGCGGAAATACACAGCGCAGGATCGAACATCGACAGCAAATGATGTTCGAGTCATTCAACTAGCAGCTGTTTTACGAAAAGGTTTTAAGTACGAAATGTCAGGCATAATTGCAGCGCAACCCCCCCCCCCCCCCCCCCCAGAAGCATGACTTAATTATGTTCCAGCCATGAAATATTTCCTCTGGAAGTATTTAGTAACAGAACGTGTCTGCAAACACATATTTGTGATTTGGGAAAAGATTGTTTTTCTCCCGGACCCAACATGTCTATATGTGCAATGGGATCTTGATAAAACCAGGGTCTGCATGTTCCTGAAGAATTAGGATAGACATGACACATATCACACATATCACACATATCACACATATCACACATATCACGCGAATGACAGCCTGAAATGCTATTATTCCTTTTAAAAACAAAGATATAAGTTCATCTGATAACTTGTAATTACATTACATGCTTCACCTCTCAAACGATACAAGATTAGAGCATGCATACAATATGTAATCAACCATATTTTATCCATGTTTGCATTTCCTTTTAGTTCAAACAACCAGACACTTCAACACAGTATACAAACATGTTCATATTAATTGCTATCCAATTTTAATATAAATTTTATTTTAACCACCATGATTCATTCAATATCATAAATTTTCATGAAAGCCTATGATGACATAAGCTTACGACTTCTGTATGGCGTGTTGTGACATATGGCAGATTACATGACAACAATAAAATAGTGAAATATCAAGAGATTCTATTTCAGGACGTGTGACATTACTTATACCGAGCTTGTTGTAAGCAGATGCTGAATACTGACAAACATAATTTAATATTGCTAGGAAATTACACGTATATGGATATAGAATTATTAAAACATACACATTTGGCCATCCTGTATGAAACGGGGTAACTTCCTCGCCAGACCTCAAACATCTCTTCACCCAGGTTCCTGGGCACCTCATCCTATCGTTTTTAAAAGAAATTGGTCTATATCACAAGTTTTAATCTTTCACCACTGCATACTTATTTCTATTATAATCACAATATTTATTCAATTTTAATTTCATCATTCCATTTATTCAATCATATATTCACTTTTAATCAAACTTTTCATTTTTAACCCATTTATATTGTATAGTTAATTACTTCACCGTCACGTATGGGTGAAAGATTCCCGCTGTGACGTAAAACAAAAATTCACTCACTCACACTCACAGGGTAACTATTCGGTAACCATGAGGTAACTATGAGGTAACAACTTAAACCCTAGCCATAGACTAATACACCACTGCCTATGTTGATGTTAAGGTATAGTTAGTTACATTTTCCACGATGAGGGCCCTGGTTAATTTAATATACTGTATATGTTGATATCTCAACTAACATATCACATTCTATGGTACAGTCTCCTTCATTGAAGTTAAAATCTATATTATGTTAAAATGTAGAAAATAAATCATTATATACGATTTTGAAATGTAGAATAAAATTAATAATGAATTGAAATGTAGCTCTACCTTCCCCTTCCAGCCTCGCCCCATAACTACTACCCCCCCTCCCCCCCTCTCACACACCCCTCTCCCAACCCCCTCCCCTTTTCAATTCACATGTGCACATATCATGGTAACTCCCACAGGTCTCAGCCGTCTATAGATATATCTACACCAGGATTAATCATGATTGTTGCCCCTTAGGGCATCTCCGGTTGCCCTAGCACAAAGAAGGTTAAGATATGGATTATACCTGAAGGGTCTAGTCAGGTGGGTGTGGTTGTGGGTGAATAGTACTAAAACACCCTTGGCAATATTTACAACCAAAAATGCAAGGTGCGTATACAACGACATGAAGTAAATTATAGGTCAGCTATAAATCTGTTATCAGAATACCAATATCTGAAGATTCCTATTTCTTACCACCTTGCCCCAAAGCTGCAATACTTTAATGGTTCAGGTAATTTGATTGTATGATGAATATGTCATGTACATGTTACCAGATACCATATCCTGGTCTGTTATTCATCAACCAATATAAACAAAACAAAAACATTTTAAACTATAAATTGTAAAAGTCAATTCAAAATGTAAATATGATTCTAAATATCTATTGTAAGGAATATAGGAAACACTGAGTGAACTCTACTGATTATGATGTGAAGAGCAACTAAATATTAATTGATTAAATAAGTACTGTACATTGTACAGTAACTTTGCCAATGTAATCCAGCACTATAAATATTAAAATGGGATAATTTCATAAACATTTCTCCTACAAGACAAATATTAAATTATTTCTTGGCCTCAATATAATTTTGCTTACCTGGTGAAACATAAATGAGAATCCATGACGATGTTCACGAAATACCCAACAAATTTATCCATAGTTGTCCGGAGACTAAACCTAAATCTCAGAGTAGTCTGTGCAACACATGCCACAATCCATGAAGTCAATGTCACACAACAATACAACTCAGATCAGCGGCAGCATATTTAAATAAAGTACGAGACCCATTAAGTTCCAGCTGCTGATCCAACTATACTGGCCAACATTACTGGCCAACTCTGGAAGCCATCAAAAACTAGTCCCTCAGAACCTTATCAGTTGACTAGGTGTGGGTATATATTTCAGATTAGGAGCAGGAAAATGGTGAGGCGGTCTTGCAGAATATAGTCCAGATTGTTTTTGATCTATCAAGCATATGAATTAAATCCTTATGGTTAATTCACCGTTGATAATTTGAAGTCTTAGTTGGATAATAGCGTGGTTAAGTCGGCTATAGACTGGTCAGTTTTCAAAGTGGAGTACAGCCAAGTTGGAAGGATTCCAGAATACTATGATAAATGGACATGTTGTACCAATCTGAACATGTTTATATATTTATAGGAAATTCAGATAAACATGGAGAGAGAGAGAGAGGAGAGAGAGAGAGAGAGAGAGAGAGAGAGAGAGAGAGAGAGCGAGAGAGAGAAAGGGGAGAGAGAGAGGGAGAGAGAGAAAGGGAGAGAGAGGGAGAGAGAGGGAGAGAGAGAGAGTGCAAGAGAGAGAGTGCAAGAGAGAGAGCGAGAAGAGAGAGAGAGGGAGAGGGAGAGAGAGGGAGAGAGAGAGAGAGAGAGAGAGAGAGAGTGCAAGAGAGAGAGCGAGAAGAGAGAGAGAGGCACACACAGAGAGAGACACACACAGAGAGAGATACACATACACAGAAACACACAGAGAAATAGGGAGAGAGAGGAGGAGGAAAGAAACAGAGGTACAGACAGGCACATATATGGATTGAAAGAGAACAAGAAAGAAGAAAAACAAATAGAGAATGTTCTACAGGCTTAAAGTAAGATGGTGGAAATCATCAGGATTTGTTCTTATTACCACCGAGTTGGTAAAATTCATCGAATTCCAAAGATGGTTGCAGATGGAACCATGTGAAATACAAGTTTAGTCTGGGTAGACTCAATATATATAGCCAGAGCAATCCTGTGTCAAGAATGTGAAGTCTGACAATTCTCCAGTATATATACATGTACTGTAGGTACAGCTGGACAATGATCAAATAGTGTATTATCCAGATCAGAAAGTACATACAATCTCTTTATATACTATAGGCTGTAGCAGTATCAGAATGATTGTGTTACATTACAGTCATGATAATATTTGTTTTCCAGGTAACAAAGCAAATAAAAGGTCTTATTAAATATGACACATCTAGATAGAAATATGCTATATTTGCCATTAATGAATGTGACCGGTATCTCAGAAATATTATATTGAATCTGGAATTTGTTTTCAATAGAATTATCAATACATGTACTATCCATATCTTTTAGATCTCTGCAAATTTTCTTGACTGATTTAAGATTTGCACGAGATCATGAAATTTCAGTTGAAATCTGAACAGACTCAAGTAAATTCAAAATGGTGGCACATTTATCATTTCGTAATGAGAAAATAAGAACTGAATGTCTAATGCACAGGTGGTGAGACATGTAAACAATTCTCCAATACCCAAAACACAGATCGCATTTCTATGTGTGCTATATGCTTCCTCTGCTGGTGGTGTGTCACTTCTATTCAGTCTTCTGGGTTTAATCTTCAACTGTAAACTTAACGTTTTGACAAATTTATTCATCCATTCATTCATTTATTTCTCATTTTTAAAGAAATACAGCCATATTTTTCCATACCAGAAAAATATATGCATAGTGAATGTATTTATGGCTACTTTCCTGATTAATAAATTGCAGAAACTCAGCCAAGCATCATATACTCTTATTCAATATGTAACAACATAGATATATCGTAAACCCTTGCAGACCAATAAACACCTCCCATATCCAGCCCACCACCCTGACCCCACCTCACATTCAAACACCCTCCACACACCCAGCGTAACATTTCTATTGCTCTATTAAATCCATTGAATATGTACTGTACAGATAAATGAGGATGTTTATGGTGGGAGGAAAACCTGCAATAAGAATGTGTTATGACATTGCTCCATTACATTCCTCATGACCTTCACCATGACCTTCAGACAATTCATAAACTATCAACATTTCTAAGCAATCTTCAACCTTCAGCAGACATTCAGTAAGCATGAACTGCAGTGCAAGACCTTCATACCTCCACAATGACCAGCCAGATTAACCCTATCCCTGCTGGATTAATCAAAAATCATTGTTCAATAGGCCATGCTTGCTTGGTTGCCTTCAGCTCACAGAAGGTTAACATTCCTACTCGGAACACACCTGTTATAGTTAAAATTATCAATGCTGTTCTATCGAGGAACATGAAATGCACATCGACTACGAATCTGGAGAATACAGACTTGTAGAGAAATGACAGCATGTTTGATCTATCTGACATGGTCTCGGACAAGGGTGGTCTATCTCTGAAGTCAGTCGGTGTAAACACACGCTGCCAGAGATTACATTGTACCCGCTGTAGTGTGTAGTTGGCGCTGGAGTATTTAGTTGCAGGGTGCCAGCAGTAATCTTTATAAATGTGCAATAAATGCCCAGAAACCAGAGTCACTGCTATACTGTTTGTAAATTTGCTCCACAATAGAATAATGATAATGTATTCTAGTGCCTTGGATGGCTGCTTGGGTTGTATACTCCCCAGGGAGTTGAGAAGGAAAATGGAAGCACTGATCTATTGAGCAGGGTAATAATGTATCACCATGAGCATGTTTAGTGTGGATTTGGTGCATGATACTTGTGCACATTATTATTATTATTATTATTATTATTATTATTATTATTATTATTATCAGCATTAAAATGTATCCAAGTGCTCTGCAATACTTGGTTTACAATACTGCAATATACCAGCTAGATGCACATCATATTGTTGTCACTTTGATAAATGCACTGAAAATGCATAGAGCATTGTCATAAGCCATCACAATATATATATTACCATTGGTCCTTACTTGAATTTCATCTTATACAATTTGTAGAAAAAAAGTGATAATTTCACAGATATTATCCTCATCTGTACAAATGAAACCAAATACTTTTAATAGCAACATAATATAACATCTTATTGAGTAATATACCAACACCATCTGGACACAGTAAACTTTACAGTGGATGGTAGCGCAGTGGTAGAACAGTTGGACTTCGGAGCCAAAGGTTCCAGGTTCAAATCCCGCCCCGGGGGCCCGG
>JAUTBT010045273.1:0-35252 GCA_032361225.1 Lepetodrilus schrolli | reverse complement strand
GAGAGAGAGAGAGAGAGAGAGAGAGAGAGAGAGAGAGAGAGAGAGAGAGAGAGAGAGAGAGAGAGGGGGGTAGTCGGTGAAGTGAAAGAGTTGGTTTCGTGGTGAATATACTTGTATCCTTACATTGTTATGCTTAATGTACTTTTGCCATAATGGGTAATGCATATTTTCAAAATACCTATTCTTACCATTTTAGGCACCATTGCAAAATTCAGCAATCAATCATCACTTATACCAAATTAATATCCACCGATAGCATGGTTTGCAATGACATTAAACACTTACTATATTGACGAAATAGGTATAATCTGTAGAAAATGGTCGTATGTCTTTTTTAAAGTAAAATATGACAAGTAATAGTAAATAGTTTAGGGGTGACAACCATTTTTAGCAAGAGTAATACTTTTTCACGAATTACTTCTTTCCAAACAATTACACTATCATGGAACAATATGGTCTGGTCTGGTCTCCCCTGTTCCCCCGATTTTACGAAATGGCCGTACCAGTAGTCCGAATCTCTCGGACTTAAAAATGTCTTCCGCCAGACGAATTGCCTTTATCAATATTATCAGTATTATTCCTAGTAAGTACTCTAAACAGGACAACGGTGTACTATACGTTATGACAAGCCTCCCCAGTAAAATCGCCATATCTTACGGAGTCTAGACTATTCAAAGGGTTCGTATTCATGTAAAAGCCATAATCTTTCATCATAAACCAAGCGTAGTCCGGCCAACATTTTAAACTTGATCCGTCCAATTGTGATAAAGGAAACTTAAAAGGTCCACTTAATGACTTAAAATTGATTTGAACGAATATCTTTATTTTAGTTTTCGACGTGTTTTATCTAATTGGAATCAACGCGGAATAACTTCAGCCGGGAATTCGACGAATATCATAATATGCGCCAGGAGTCGTATTGGAACCCGAACAGAATGACCCTCCCCATGGAGTTCGACGAACATCGTGATCTACTTCAAATTATGAAAACAATGCGAATGATCGGCTCGTAACGTTGAGGGACCGACAATAGAAGGTCTTTGAAGTCGGCGCCAGTGTTGCGCCGTGAAGGTAGATTATCGTCTGGTCGTTGGTCGTTCGGTACCTAGATCTAACGCTTCCGGGAAATAAAGCTGACTTGGTCGTCACCTTTGGGACTCGCTGTAAGAATATGAGTTCTATCTGTCAAAGCAACGCAGACTTCTTGTCATAAATATAGGCGTTACAATCGAGCTATTACAATCATAATTGAAAGACATTGAAAGGAAACATGTAGGCGATAGTAACGGAAAATCTTGCCCACTTAATGTGGACTAGTTTTACGACAACACTAAACGTAATACGTTATTACACAGTAAGCTTAGTTTAGATGTTTTAGTTACGATATATAGATCTATGAAGTACGTACGGGTAATATTTCGCACACTTACGCTTGACATACTGTAACACTTACGTTTGCATCGTAATTTTAGTTCACGATAGATTTCTGAAGTATTGGAATATTTCGCACACTTACGACTGGTTTACGATATTCATGAATGTATTGTATGTTTGTATCGTAATCTATTTTATATAATTTAGCTACGATAGCACTGCGAAGCACAATATATATCCTAACCATTTACGATGACTATACGATCGATTTTAGACTTACGATGACGTTTCGAAAACCGGCTCCAGAGCGGAAGCACCTTCGAAGGACGAATATCGATCGACAGCGTCTTATGGAAGTTCGAGAATTAATTTGAGAATCAGTATTATCTTCTTGTTGTGATTAAATATATCTCTTCAATTTCGTAATAACTCAGTGAATTGATTCTCTGAATCTCACAGTGTTGTCTTAAACTTAAAGTAGAAAGACCTTTCGACGGAATCCACTGTTTTTAGTAACGGTTTGCAGTACGGCGCTTTAGATAAATCATCATTAAGAAGCGAACTAACTGTATATATGAACGGAAATTAAAGTTCCTCTAATGTATACAGAATTTAGAGTCAGAAATATTACTGTAATGTTAAAATTATATTAAAGCAAAGCAAAAGCTCATCGTTCAATGATATCTCCCTGTTAGCGTCACGTGGAGTACATTTATACACCGATAAAAGTACTTTTTTTTACAGATTCTCTTTTCAAAGCCTGAGTGTTAGCGTGTTTGCAAGTTAAAACCTCGGGCTTTAGCTTAGCGTTAAGATAGTTAGATAACTCGTAATAGAACCTATATGTGTAAACAGAACACGTGCTAAAGTAAAGTAGCAAACACACATTTATACACCGATAAAGTCCTCTTACTCGTCCTCTAACTACTACTACTACTACTACTACTACTACTACTACTACTACTACTACTACTACTACTACTACTTCCACTACCATTACTACTACTACTGCTATTACTACTACTACTACTACTACTACTAGTAATATAATATATATATATAATATTAATAACAATAATAATAATAATAATAATAATAAAGTGAATAAATAGAGGCATGTAACTGTAATTTTATTAAGTATAATTATTAAACAATGACGTGCGTCCTACGAAGAAAATTAATGGAACAATTATAAACGGTATTGATAATTATTGTATACTTATTACAGAGGCAACTGTAAGTAATACATATTTGATGTCAATGTTTGATTATCAATTCACAAACAATCGTATTTATAAATGCTCGTAAGAATGATTATTGCATGCTTTCCTGATGTATTAATTATTTACTTTTTTTTATATATATATTTTTCCTGTAAATATATTGTAAAACGTTACAAGTTCAAATGTGTGTGCGGAACGTCGTCATGACATTAGGAATAGATACATTTATCGGTAATATCTAAACAATTGGCTTTTAAAGACACACTGACGATGTAAGTATTGGCCTACACGTTTAGTAGTTACATCAACAATGGCATGTTCTACATGTGTTTACCTATTCCACTGTTAAGCTGTCGTACTTTAGACATTTACAACAGTTATATGGGCAATATAATTCAGCAACTGACCTAAGATTTAAATTAAAGTCCCACTAACCCTGACTATCTCATCGTACGATCGCGTGTGGTTTACGTGCAAAACAATAAACGGAGAACACATAAGCGGCACTTTATATTTCAAACGATCGAGATAGTAACATTAAATAAATGTTAAACTTGGTTACCAGGGTATCGCATCACGAAGCTCTCTTATCGACAGAGACCATAGTGCTCTCGTAACTGCACGAGAGCGATAAATGTGTGGTGTCGTAGAATATAAGAGAGCTTCGTTAAACGATACCCTTTGCAAGGAGTAAACTAGTTGTCGCTATTAGTTCACTCGTAGATGCTGTAACTTACACGTTTACACTTTTGTCTTCTCGCAGCCACACACGCACACGCACACGCACACACACACATACACACACACACACACACTCACATACATACACACACACTAGTATATGCCTACGAAATTACTAAAATTACATGTATTAAATCTAATAACATATTGTAGCGATGGAGGTATTTCCTTATATAACCTTATGTAACTATCTCAAGATCTTAGTTATTGACATTTGAACTCTTTCATGTAGACCTTTTTTTCAGATATTTCTTGAAAGGAATACCCGTGAGTGAGTGATTATGGAGTTTAACGTCGCTGCGGGAATACCCGTAGGACCGACCACCATACCAACTGAAATGCAATCATTTTGGTATCATCGTCTTAGCATGCCATTTAAAAAGGCCTATCAGAACCTTTGAAGTGCGCAGAAAAATAAGTGTGGGGAATGGACATAAAACAAAATAACCTGGAATTTACACTATTAATAGCTTTAATTGATATATTGAAACTGGCAAGCATCATGCCTCTATGCGATACGTAGGTATGTGAGTAATTTTTGTATTAAGGTTCCCTTAAATAAGTGCACTGCAAATTCTCTAATTTGTTTAACATTTGTTTAAATAGGTTTGACAAAACGGCATTGAATTAAAAGAAAATGGTGGAAATATACAAATGGAACATCAAAGAAAATAATGTACTCAATCATGTCGGTAAGAAATATAAACAATAAAAAACAAAACACTTTCCACGCGACAATGTGTATGTATGACGTCACATGTACGTGCAGACATACTAACAAATCGGCAAGATCAACTGCGTAAAAAATATTACAAATGTCAATAAAATCGACGGCATTACTTTGATGAGAACAATATATTCATTGTAATCGCATCACATCAACATATTGAACGAATTTATTTACCTAATTTGATTGCGAGGAAAGTAACGTTTACGGTACTAGTCTACCATTAGGTGGTTTTGTAGGGGGCATCTGGGAATCGCCAAATTGAATGTCTGTTATTATTAGTGTTCGTGGAGTGTTCAAAGAGAGATCCTCTAAAGATTGCATAACTGATAGCAAACTGTTCCTGGTGAGTGTGCTTGTATGAAGACCAATCTCTATACGAAAAGACCGATTTCCACCTACGTCGCCATGCGGCCTTGGGACAAGTAAATGTATATATAGGGCATTAATGAAAGCGAAATATAATTAAACTGGCTGCATAAAAGGTCAATTAATTTTCAATAGAATTCAGGCAGTAGACGATTTAGGAAAAGAAAAACATCTACTCAAACCAGAATATTGACAGTATTCTGTAGATAAGAACGTTGAATGCGATACATACGTGAGAAAAGAATTAATATATAATTCGTTTTATATTTCAACACGAATTTGATCCTATCGTGTTATTCCACAATTTAATTTAAAATAAAATCTTTGTTCGTTTCTATTACTGTTCAACGTGTTATCAAAAGAGATGAACTGACAGCACAGATAGACACATGAAAGTAGCTTGCACATAATGGACTGGTAACTGTCTATACTGTTGCTTTATGAAGACTGGTTGTAAAGATCATACACAATTCCAATATCATACTATACATAGACGCGTGTGTCAGTCTTTAGAACTAACAGGACTTTGAAAGAAGGTATCTAATTGGCTATTAACATACTTCCCGAAATATAATCAATATAGACGATCGAAATTAAGGACTAGATTTATTAGATGTTTATGATGGATCGCTGCAGAATTGAGCTAAATAATTTAACCCATTAATGCCCAACTTTTGTGTTTTTGCTAAAATTTGAATATATGATAGAACCTGGTGCACAATGAACAAAACTAACATTTGTTTTGAGATAAAATGATTTAAAAAAATGTTTGATAAAATATGTCAGCGCACCCTCACAGGGTGCATGGGTATGAAGGTCCCCAGTGTTTTCATTAGTACATTTTATGTTAAAACTCAGGTCCCATATGGAATAATTTGTTTTAATGAATACGTGTTGCAGGTATTGCAGTGTGCACACAATACAGAGTATATAATTCAATATTAATAGTCAAGGTATTTCATTTTCAAGGTCATATACAGTAGCCGAATCATCAATGCTAGGGGGGTCTGGGGGTTGTCGGATGTGCCACTGTGTTTAAACTGATATACTAGTTCTATTTATATCGAAGCTGTTTTTCCACAATCCAAATGTGGGTATTTGTTTTTGCATCATATGTGTACCTTGTCAATAGTTAACTTTATTAAAATGAGATTGGCGTTATTTAGAGTAACTTCAACCTCCGTCATTTGAGGTAGTTATGTAAATGCATACCTCATGAAAATCATGATCTTTTAGTAAGCTATCAACATTGTTAATTTATCAAAATATTGAATGTTATGATGCTCATATAAATAATAACATTGATAAAGAATACATACTTCATCAATAGTTTATAAAATGTTACACAGACATACATCATGTTGACAAGTTGTAACGTAAAATAAAGATGATTTTATTGATGTGAATTTGATTTTACAATGCTAAAATATTATTTCTAATGTTATATATGGGTGCATGGGGACGAAGGTCCCCAGTGATTTTCAGTGTATATATTAAAATAATACTGTCATTAAACCTGGCATATATTATTCATAATTGGTATGTATTGATAATAATTGTATACATATATGTTACGCATGCATGCACTAACAGGTATATATATATATATATATATGTATAAATACCTGTTAGTGCAGACATGCGTAAAATATATGTACACAATTATTATCAATACATACCAATTATGAATGATATATGCCAGGTTTAATTAGAGTATTATTCAAATATATACACTGAAAATCACTGGGGACCTTCGTCCCCATGCACCATGTGGTGGTGCATAGTATATTTTTTGATAAAACATCTTAACACGTTTAGAATTGTTTTTGGCATCATACTATATATGAATTGTCAAACTATAGTAAATAATTCCAACTAATCTTCGATAAAACCTTTTCCCTTCTGCAATGTTGGCGGGAAATATTAATATTCAAATAAATGAGATAACTGAAAAATCTTAGTCATGGGAATTGCATAACACATTGTAGGTTGTAGCTATTGTGAAATTTTTATGAATAAAATCGGATATAGTATTTTACACTAATATTTTACACTAGTATTTTACACTAAAAGTGCACCCTATATTTTACACTAGTATTATACACTAAAAGTGCACCCTCACAGGGTGCATGGGCATTACGGGGTTAATTTAATTACATGTGTTAAGCGGTAAGATCGGTATACCAATGCCAGTAATACACTTTTCTCACTTGACAGATAGACAGACAGACATTTTATTTGTGTACAACAATAAAATTGAACATTTATGTTAAATATAAATGACACATAAAAGGTTGTACACATCCACCCATACTAATGCTTTGAGAGACCATAACAGATAAATTAATACTTTAAATACAGATATCTACAAAAGATGAATGTTGACAATATATTCAATAGGGACAAAACAATATGCATATGATGCATGCTCTATGCTTTAAATACTATATAAATATTTTGGCATTAAAAGCGCAACCATTGTCATTGTCTAAAATCGAATACAGCATGATCCGATCATATACAAGAAGACCGATCTCGAGTTTATGCAGCGCTTCGCAGCGCCTTCTTGGAAACAATAAGGAACTCAGGACCGAGTGACGGGACACCAGTGATTATCTTATATTAATCCTAATGGTGTTTCTCGCCCCTTTCTAGATCTGTCTCAGGCACACAATTATGCCAACGAATATACGCAAAGTTTGCTCAGCAAGGGCTTCCTAACCAATATTTAGAGAATATTTCGGAAATTCCTACTCTGCGAAAATAGGAAACATTCATACGTGTTCAAATGGTAATGTCCGTGATTTTAATAGTAAACCCGCCCAGAAACTCCGCAAATGATACTGTTCTATCAGTTGTTAGAAATAGTGCCAATTTAGAAATGTGTCAACATAGTTCCCGTACCAGTAATCAGGATAAATTTCGACCGCCGTGTCTTTGGGAGTATCAGTACCGCCCGGATGTAAAGGGGCTATATTACCGTAGATGTAACTAGAAATTAGTTCTAAAATACCATACCAGTGAGAGCCATTACTGCACGTTTGCTATGACTATGTCTTATGTGCACTTTGTGCTATAGTGCTGCGGACATGAAACTGTAGAGGTACACCTGCTCATGGTCGCTAAATGACGTCAAGGTACAAGCTCATGCTTGGCAGTTTGCTGGTCGTTATCGCTATATTATTACCTCCCTTCTTTGATGTTTTTTAACTCCGTGGAGAGTAACGCCCACTATAACGAGAGGATTGTAATTAGATAAGTAAACATATGGGTCCAATTCAAAGACCTAACGCAACCTTATTGTAATCAGGAAAATCTTTGTGAAATGTAGGTAATTGTTTTATATTATTGATATATACATTTAGCTTTATATTACCTTTACACCGAAGAATTTCCAAACGCCTACAGGCTCCAGATACTCTTTAAGCATTTGTAGACACATTGGAAGAAGAATGGCACTAGATTCCCTAAGCAGGGGTCCAATATTTAATAGAAAACTTCCCACAAAATATCTGCCGGCCTTTAATTTATTTTGTTGAGTATATTATATGCCTCACTTCAACACTTGGTCCCTGACATGAGTAACAATCGGACAATCCGCTTCACCTCACAGCATCCGGCGCAATCACCAACACAAATACCTAAATGCATCTTTCCGTAATTCAATTGCAAGATTCCACAGTGAATTTCATGATATCAATAAATTTACGTGTACTATGCCTTAATTATTTTATATACTTTTGCTGAAGCTTGTCGTGTCCTAGATTCTTAACGAAAACACGTTCGCGTACACTAGACTTCCAAATTCCCATTGGTACCTTATCATGGATTATTTACAGGTATTTGTGCCTACGCCAAGTATGAATACAGTACATGTGGTTATTTGCACGTTCATGTCAAGTATATTGGATTCGTGCTATGCTATTGTTAACATATAATAACCTAAAATTAATTTTTTTTACATTGAAATATTAGAAACCCTTTCTATTATGAGTTCCATGTAATAGATATATAGCAAATGATTTGTAAAGCTTAGAGCGTCCGCCCGGAGATAAAATTGGTTAAGGGAAGACAAATCAGTCTGCCACCAGGTGCTCAGTATGAAGACACTAACATTTTATATTGGGTTGTGTGAACAACACTTTCAATTGAGCATGAAATCGTACTAAATAAAAAGAAGTCTCGTAGACTTGGAGTTTGATCTAGTTTACAACCACGGCGGTCTATACCAGTCGTGAGGACTCGTTTATCCATTTTCAATGCCAGAAGTCTCATCCTAGATCGTTTCGTATATTCCAGTGGACTTCGTTCTTCTAATTTCCTGATACATTAGGCCATCCTTCCGTAACAGTAAAACAATGCCGTTACGTAAATAATTGCTATTGTATTTGCTTGTAAAATGTACAAAGATCTACTACGCCCACTTGACGATTGTGTAATGCTGTTTCAAATGTTCCGAATTCGAAATCCACTCCGGTGGTTGTGCAGCGACGTCCGGTGAGATTAGGATAGGATGCGCTATGTACCCAGTGCAGTTATCGTCCTTGGTTCGTCAGTAACATCCAGTAATCACAGGAAGTAAGTTTAATCTTTTCCCAAATCGACCACCGTAATATTGGTAAAATAATCTTCAAAGTGAGTAGGCCCTAAACCGCAATTTAAATTAAACTTAATACTAGTATACTGTTAATTCTGGACTCTGTGGACTTTATTTATGCAGCTCTCCCGTCGTTTCTTCTTTCTTGCTTTTAACTGCGAATGTTTATTAAAGATAAATATCGCGAACAAGCGGTTCCTAATATAGACCTTCATCTTAATAATTAATTTCTGGGTATAATTTACTCTAGCTTTCTTTTATTAATACCGAAATTACAGTTTAAAATTGATAGTTTACTTTGTCCGTGAGTTTATATTGAAATGAATGGAAATAATAGTAGGCTTGTAAAAGTTTTTGCCACAATATTGCTTCCAGTAATAATTTATATTTATAAAAGAAATTGTAGTAAGTTATTGTGTGGATTAAAGTCTAAAACCCCTTCAAAGTAAAATATAGTTTTGTAATATTTTGTTTGTCGTCTATCCTAATTATGTAAACATCAATCAAATGTTCACTGAAAATAAATCCAATCGTGTCAAACGATGTCAAAACTACGTTTGATTTTACTTCTGCTGAAATTAGTTCCAACGTTGATAAGCTTTTTTTTAGAAGCTGCGTGGGCTTCTGTGTTACTTGTGTTTAATGAAATATGGCAACATTCATTCTAATTTGTAATCTTCGATAGTTTTGTGAACTGTTCTTTCTCGTCGTCTTCCTCCGTCTTGAGTGGGCTTCAGTATAACCATTAAGCCACCCTGTAGCCAATCAGACCCATGGTCCTACGTGACATATGTCATGAATAGGCTACCGTCATCAACAGGGTCAGGCAACCCGCGTAGGACTTCCGGTACGCTAATAGCGTCTTCAATTAGGAAGAGGCACTGCTACAAGAAATATGTCCGGATTACTGCGGAGATTTATCTCTAAGTTGGCCAAATCTGGCCAGAATTGAGCACAATACTTAATTGTCGCGAAGACTGTGTCACCACGCTCGTTATAACGCACGTAGGGTCTCCATATGACAGCTTCCTAAGATAATGCCATAATGGGCTCGACCTTTCATCGCTCATTAGGAAGATCTCTCTTCCTAATTAGTAAGTTTAAGATCAGTTTGCATATTTTCCAAAAATTAAACTAGGCCTACAAGTTTGTTATTTACTTTATATAATTTTTAGCAATTGTATGGTAATATATCGCCATCAAACATACTGGTGCTATTATTCCTAGTATGTCATATTTCTGATAGGCAGCTCTTGGTTTACTCTTTATCTTTCTGTTCAATGGTTTCAGACTGGTCAACCCACAGTGTGCTCTTCATGTATACACGCTAGAGTAGTGTTATCCCTTTTCAAGGGGAATTCACAACATCGTCACAATGATGTACATGCCTTTAAAAATTGGTAAACTTATTGGCAATAGATATGACTATCACCTCAGAGAAGTGACATTTCACACGCAATGACGCTTCGCAAATCTATAATGTTATTATTAGTCATTATTTTTATTTATTATTATTATTATTAATGTTGATATCGATATTAGTGCTATTATATATTATTATTATCATCATCATCATCACGATTATTATTGTTGTTGCTGTTAACAATATACTACTACTACTAATAATAATAATAAGAGTAATAATATTGAAAGTGCAGATAAGTGGTATAACATGCCCACTATGATAGCATTCAAGATGGCGGCACTTCCGGTCAATCCGAAGATGAAGTACCGCCATTTTGAATAAACTGCCCGGAAGAACCGCCATTTAAAAAACTTGTCCGGAAGTACCGCCATTTTGTTAATGGCCGCGACGACGGCGTCTACTGGCTATGATGCGTGCGTGTTTCCCCCTTCCACTCCCTCCCTCCGCCGCCGCCACAACAACATACTCGGTACTCTGTGCATGGAGGACGCCAAAGAACAAGAAAGAAAGAATGTACGATTGACTACTTCTACGACATTCATTACAAGAACCAGTATTGTAAAGAAACATGCATTTAAACATCATCGAATAGGCTAAAGTGTGTTCAAACATCACTGAACATTTCAGAACAAAGAACTATATCAAAACAAATGCTCATTCTGATCACCAGTAGGAAAACATCTCCGGGAATACTGTCCATATTGAAGCGTCTGAAGATATACTGGCATGAACGTTGTTTATCGTGAGTCCTTTCCGGCGTCTTGAAAACACACTGTCGGCAGTTCTGCAGCATCGCCAGGAAGCGCCTTGCCACACAGGAATACAACAGATCGTTCCATTCGGTTGGAAACTGCGTGTTGACAGTATAATCTTCTTCGCTATAGGCAGCCATGGAGCTGTCTTGATCTCAAGTCTCGGATGTCTTCGTTTTCTGCGGGGCCGCCATTCTCATGGAGAGGCGTGTCCACGGCAGCTAGTAGTTATATTCGTAGATTTGACTCGTATTCTCATGATTGCTGTGGAAGAACTGACGCTCAAACTCGGCAAGTAGATTCATTTAAAGGGGTCTCACAACCAGTTCAAACCAGTTGGCACGTGTCACGTGCAGGTCTAGTTCAAACCAGTTGGCACGCGTCACGTGAGGAACTGGTTCAAACCGACTGTCACGCGACGCCTGGGCAAAGCGACTCCTCGGGTCAGCAATGTACAACATTGTTCAACATTGTTTAACATTGTTCACAACGCAATGATGCTGCTATCGCTAAGTAGCTTACAACATTGTTGTACATTTGTTTGAAATAATGTTTCTAACGGCTGTCAACGGTATGATCGTGTCATAGTGCGTACTTTCTCTATTCATTCATTCGGTCTTGATTTGAAATATTTATTGCAAACCAACAGCAAACTAATGCAACGCAAACTAGCAAGTCGTATTAAGGGTGCACACATTTGTTGACATACTCTCTGTGTTGCTATGGTGGCATCTATGCGTAGAATGAAACCAGTTCATTAGAGTAGCATCATTGATGCGAGAATCACAAAAGTTCAAATGCAAAACAAACTGTCAAAATTATCATGACCTTGACATAGTGTGTTCTTTTGTATCCGCTAATTACGGAATGAAATTATCATACCTGGGCTTGATTTAATTGATTACAAGCCTATGTCAATACTATCATGTTAATGCAGCAAACTGAGAACTACAGCTGAGCCTTAATAGGCAAACAAAGGACCGTCCACTCGTGTCACGTGACCTCTTTCAATAATTCTCTCTACGAACATGTTGTGTCATGGCTGTTTCTATAATATTCTCTGTGTGGAAAGTATGCACTGTGTTTAAAAGTCAACAGCATCATGTTATCTATGAATGAAGAACTATCAACTTGTTTGCTAAAAAACAGCTGTGTATCAACATGTATGCTAGAATATTCTAAAATATTATAGAACAACGGTCTGCACGTTAGGTAATGTTTTAGAACATTCCCAGACACGGATCATCTACATTGTACAAAGTGTCTACAATGTTGTCGACTCTGCGGGTTCTAGAACATACCCAGACATCATTTGCCAACAATGTTCAACATTGTTTGAACATTGTATCCTGGTGTCAAAAGTGCCAAACACCTGGCGTCTGGACCGTGATAATGTTCTAGAATGGGCTACATACGTTTCGTCAGAACCAGTGGGCAGACTATAAAGTACACTGCCTGGCCTGTCGAGGCAACGCTCTCCAGCTCCATGCTGTGAGACACATGCGTCCCAAGGAGGGACCAGTCTGCCGAAATTAGCTAAGCTGGAAGGCGACTGTCAAAGTAGTAAACCACACCACCACCACCACCGCCTGTCGAGGCTCAGTTGTAGTTTGGAGACGAAGAGAGCAACATGCCTGGAGCTCCGCTGCCTGTTTTGGAAGATTCTATTGGTTACGACCCAAGTACGAGTGGAGAGTATGCTAACACCATAGACAATGTTGATGATGTTGTTGTTGATGATGTGGTGGCGGCGGCGGAAGGGTGGAGAGAATAAGAGGGGGTGGAGGGGTCAGGTTTTGAGAATAGCGGTAAATTTGACCGGAAGTGAAGTGACCGGAAGTGACGTCATCTTGTGATTGACCGGAAGTGCCGTCATCTTGAAAACTCTCCTAGGGTAGCATGTTATACTACTCAGGTATACTTTCTAAGTATGCACTTTGATACCATTGTTATTATTAGATAATATTAATAATAATAATTAACAAGAGTAATACTATTAAAAGTGTAGGTATATTTTCTATGCAGTTTGCTCAACCATTGACCACATTTGTGGTGATAATATCACAAAATATCACATGTACTAATTTCACGAGAGATACATTTATTTGCTTACTGAGCCCGAGGCGCCAGTAAATCTCAGTGGAAATCAGAGGCAAAGAAATCAGTGGCAAAGATATTGTCATTACATAAATAGAACACTAGTGTTGGATCGATACATTTATAGCTTCAATTGCAGGTGTTCGGTTTTACACAGGACAACGACATGCATCTTTTGAAAGAACAAATTTCAACAACTTCCTTTGGGTAATTTACCTCTAGAAACGCATGCATTATTTCTATTGACATTGAGGAACCAATTAGTCATGGCAGTCTCTGGCTTGTATGTTTATTGAATCAACCATAACAACGTACGAGAGATTACAAGAGACGAGTCCAGTGCGCATTGGCATTACACAAAGTGCGATGCATTGTTAACAAAATAATTATTGCATCGGAGTTACGACACACACAGACCGGGAGCCTATCAAGGTAAACCCATCTAGACGTTTCGGAGAGGCTAAACTCCACTTCTAAGTACACATAGGCCGATTTGGCGATAAATCAAGTTCAACTTTATCGATTAGATCGCTTCCTTTAGCTTTTTTTCTATCTATCAGCTATTTATCAATAATTTACCTTTGCATATGTCTTTAGATGAGAACGGACAGGATTGTATGTATATTATTATTATTACCGGTATATTGAATGTATTATTGGTACATTGAAAAGACACTTTGATTTGGATAGAAGTTAATGGGGTTCGCCGCTGAGAAATTCGCTAGGTGGGGCACGTACGTTACTGGTCCGACTTGATGCTAAGTCACTATGGCGGCTTCATACGTAACGTGGAGTGTTGCGCAGTTAAAAGCCGATCTTGTCCGTCGTCGAGTTGTGACAAGTGGCAGGAAGAGAGATTTGGTGGAAAGGTATACTATTGAATTCATATTTTGTGTTATCTAGTATATCACTATGCAATCAGAGAAATATAGCCGAGTTTACAGCACTCTTCAAGCACAATTTTCGGAAATACTATGTCTCTAGACCTAAAATTTGTTTTTCAATACCTATTAATAATATACGGTAATAGTCTATAGTATAAAATACGGTCATTGTGTATGGTATATATAATACAACTGCATTATATTTATAAGAGTTATTAAATATTTTGTATTGACGTATTTTCCGATGGCAACAGGTGTTTCATAAACTTTCAAGCTTGTGAACTAGTCTGTCCTGCCGTATACATAATAAGATAGTCAAATCATAATCCTCTAACGTCCAATGCTGACCAAAAGCTGTACTTTATTTGGATACTTGTGACCCCCTGACCTGCTCGTACAGCCTGTCGCAGAACAGTTAGGCCATGGGCCAGATATGTCCCTTTTCCAAATGGCAACCTGATAGTTCACGCTCTTGATGTGTTGCACCAAGCTTTGTTTGCATGGTGGTAACGTTGCCATATTGACATTGTTAGAGGGTGTCAGCTGGTCTGATTTGCCACACAACTCGTTGATCTTCCGCAGGTGCGTGCACGAGGGACATATCTGGCCCACGGCCTAAGTAGCTTGGCATACTGAGTAATATCGAATAGACTGTGATACTGTCTAACGAATTTACAGTGTAGGATGCTCTGCGCGTCAACCGGGGAACTAGTTTAAAATAGTATGGAGAGTAACTGTAATTATGTAACCGCTAACGAGGAGATCGTACCTGATATTATTTTGTTTTAATTAATACTCTTTGTCAGCAAGCAAACACTAGTGGCCGGGTACAACCGTTGGGTAAATGTGACCCACGTTTCTATATCTACACCCTGGCACACGACAATAAATATGTTTTATCCAAATATGGATGCAAGACTGGGCACGGTAGAGAGACTGGCGCTCCGATAACGCACCCGCGCCACCTGGTGGAGACATTTTGCACGGTGAACCCCATTGTATACTCAACAAAATTAAGTACGGTCCTACAGATATTTTCCGGGGAAGCTTTCTACCAAAATTAATATGTAACAGCTTGAGGAATCTGGTGCCATTCTTCTTCTAATGCGCCTGTAAGCTCTTGAAGAGTACCTAGAACCTGTATATGTTTGGGAATAATTCTTTGATAAATTAACATTAAGCTCAGTTTATCTGTCCAAAATGCTATTGACACTTAATTATATTTGTTGAGTATATAATATATAGTAGCAAATGCATGTAATATTCTGAGTCTTTGAAAGAGGAACTATATATTAATATTAGTGTGCATAATTGCTGTCCAACATACGCAAGATCTCTTTGCACGAAAGGCGCGGAAATTAAGTCCACGCGAATACAGAATATTTATAGTACTTTATACATTGAGGGCCAATATATCGGCGTTGTGAGTTTACGACAGGCATTTTTTAGCAGTAAACCTCTACCCTAGAATGCTTGCATAACAGATTGTGGAAGCATCAAAGACTGTCTTCTAGGACTTAGCCTTAAACCATGTAACGTCCTTCAATGCATTTCTAATATGTCTAGACGTGATATCAGGTTTCTTTGAAGTTGTTCAAAGATGCAATTGGCCTATCTATATGTAATATGCATGTCATCGTATATTGAGATGCACAATGGTTTGCCTTGCGCGTCTGGACTTGCGTAAGCATACTAGTTTGTTCGCGTCATCCTTTCTATTTCGTAAAATCCGCATTATTGTATGCATTGAGCGATTATTTATTAAATATCTATCAACGTGTTTTTTTAATGTTTTTTTTAAAATTGGGGTTTAGAGACGCTTTCAAGATTCTTTCACTTATATCACGGCTAGTCAGTTTAGGGCAGGAGGTAACCCGCAACATCCGTAGCGATAAATGTTGCAGTAAAGCTACGAGCATCGGCTGGTACTGACAAAAAGATCTTTGGCTCCGATGTCCACCGTATCCACGTGTACCAAGAAATATAACTGATAAATTGCGAGTTAATATTTGGTAGTGGGCCTGCCAATAAAAGTAAATTACAATTTAATTTAAACGATATCTTGGGAATTAATTCCACAGGAACAGAAGACTCATTCATGCTATGAGATCCCAAGTTACTAAAGCTAAGAAACCATGTTTTGCTTATTAAAACGATCCAGGAACTTATCCCTACCCATCGACTGTCTTATTAAAGCCTTTGACATCCTCAATGTACCTATATTATTTTATGGTTGTGAAATATGGGGATACGAACATTTCTAAAATTAGCTATAGGCATACAAATATCAGTATTAGGCAGGGTTCCCTTGAGCATAACAATATATAAACGTATGATAGCTTTTTGGCGAAAGTCTACAGATAACCATGTGGTATTAAAAATTCAGTAATTAAAAATATTCTCTCTTATTAGATCGAGCAATTTGGAAACTATTCCAAATGGCTCAGCCATATAAAATATATTTTGGATGTCTGTGGTCTTTCAAATGTTTAACAATACGCCTCGCATTCAAATTTAAATGGCAGTCGAGAAAATTCTTTGCGACCAGTATCAACAAGAATGGAAAGAAAACACAGAACATAGCAACAAAGGGTAATTTAATAAACTGTTATAAAATACACTAAAATTTGAACCATACATTTTACTTAAGGAAAATATCGGTAAACAGTTAATACAATTCAGAAGATTTAACCATAACTCCCTATTGAAACTGGTCGCTGGGATAATACCCCAAGAGAAAACCGAGCATGTAGACACCGTACGTCACCCGCCGTAGCGGACGAACGTCATTATTTATTTCAATGTGAATCCCTCGCCCACATTAGAGCCCAATACTTACGTAAATATATACTGTAAGTTGGTCAAAGTCCGTTTCAACAAACCGTATTATGAATTTGCATAAAGCATCCGATCTAATGAACGTATCTAGATACTTAAATCACGTCTTCTTACTATTAAAATAGTATGGCTATAAAGAGAATCTCACCCAAGTGTCTTGGAATATGAAATAATATCAACACGAGTCGTGAAAGCTATGTCCATCAGAAATAAAATAAAATTAGTTAAAATCGTTAATATTAGCTCAAGAATGGCAGGAGTATCTTTTAATAATGTATCTGTTGTTTACGAAAAGCGTGTACTATCTCTTGCTTCTAAAATCATTGATGACCGCACTTATATTTTAATTCCGAATATACTCTTTTACTGTAACCCTTAAGTTTTTTTTAATGATTCATGCATATATATTTAGTTACTTGTTTCATGCCATGTTTACTTGTCTTATGCTGTTGTCTTGTCTTAAATATGTATCCTGTCTATGTTTACCCTTATTTTATATGCTATATTTAATAATGCTCTGTATACATACACGATACATTCCTGAAAAGGTAATAAAGCTTTATTTTATCTTATCTTAGGTGGTTTAGAGAAATACATGAATCTGAATCTGAATCTGTAAATTTATTCTTTTAATTTGGATTGAATTAATCAACTTAATATTAGTTATTATAACTAGGCGTGAATGTCATAAGAAATTCATAATTATTTTTAGATATAATATAGACCATCATACACACCCACCAGTTGTAGGAGAATCTAGCCTTTTACAACATTCCTTCTTATCGCCTTTGGGTATACCGTTTGCTGCGAAAATGTTTTTGCTTGCGATTTGAGTTCATGGTAAATATATTCCTGATATTTCGAAATATTTCAACAGAATATTAAATTTACATGCTATAACTTGACATTCTCCACCATCATTTAAAAAATATTGAAGGCGGCCTTAAACCCAAATTCAACCAAGCAACGTTAAATAAAATGGAATTCTTAAAAACTAGTTGAATTTCTTAAAAATCATTATAGTGAATAATAGACTACATGCAGTGCCTCTGGCTGGATTCGAATTCAAGAAGTTTCCAGAGTTGTCGTAGATCGATTCCTCATCCGGTATTGTATAATTGCTTCAGCTTTTCAATTGAACACTATCTAACAGAATATAGAGCGCGCATTGGACACGGAATTTCCAAACCTGCATAAAACTTAAAGCCGTGATGGCTCTTCTATGGTTTTAGATGAAGCCGTAGGCAAAATCGACCATCATATCGTAATCTTGATCGTGATTGTATAATAACTTTTGTTACAATATCTGAATTTATTCCTCGATTCCGTATGGAACTAGACAGTATTAGATGAACTTGGCATGCGAATGTGTATAGCTACTTTAAATATGAATATTGCTCTCCTGTACGAACAGGCGTAACTCTAACGTAACCTTAACTCCAACCCTAGCCATAGATTACACCATTGAACAAGTTGGAGTTAAAGTAACCTTATATAGGAGTTACGTTTCGTACAGGAGAACCCATAATTCAGTTTCGAAGTGGGATCACCATTCTTAAGGAATTACTCGATTACCCGGTAAGATACATCCTGCCAAAGTATTGGACACATCAACACGTGCTAACCATGTAAACTGAAGGGAAACTATCACTTCTATCAGGCTTCGCGGGATCTGTAACATGTTCCAGTAAATGACTTGGCTGACTTCTTCCTAGAAGTCTTTTATTTGTTCTATGCGTTTGGAAGAGGTTCTCAAGGCAAATAAGTAAAATCAACCAGTATCCAAGAATTCTTCGCCATGTGGTGTTGGTATAAGGCACGCATGGTTTACATCTTCGGATTGTCGTCGGCTTAACGCTTCCATATCCAGTGCTTAGGAACGCTCGTGTAGGTTTATTATAGATTCGATACGTAAAAGTATTTCATAAATAGTTCTACATTACGCTATTATTGTTTATTGGTGTTCTAGCTAGACACAACTCGTAAATTCATTGTAACTCATATTTATTACGTATAGAATTTTAACAACTATTACAAAAAAAGAAATGTTTTATTCATTCATGCAACCATGTAAATGAAATTCAATCGGTATTTCATCTGTATTGCTGCTAATACAGTACTCGTGTAGCGAGGTATACGACATGTGGCGCCACCTAGCCGTCCTTCAAAATATTCGTATTGAGAAACGAGACCCAATAATCCCAGAGAGTTACATATACAAGACTCTGGAAATTGTGCTCCTTTAGAGCTTCTCATTGTGACTTCCGAAGCTACTTCGAGACACGGGACTAACTTTTCATATTGCACTGGCGAGTCGCGATCGTCCTTCCAATATAAATATGTCGCCAGTAATTGCCTTGTCGACGTATTTCATTCTCCACCATCCGGGCAGACATGTTTTTACGGTGAAGACTACTTCAAGAATGACTGATTTAACACTGTCGTCTGTCAAACAACTACGTATACATCTCTTTGCTGTACGTCTGCATGGTGCGCAACAGTCCGTATACTGCGTTCATACACCTTCTAATATTGTCGAGGAAATGTCGAGTAGTAGTTGAAAATGCTTGAATCATGAATAGGTCTGGGCCGTCCTTTTGAGTGTACATGGAACGTTATCGAGGTATTGTTGGCCGATATTTCAACACACCTAATCAGGTTTCCTTTAATCAGACACGGAAATCGATTGAATGTTCATGTCCGACGATACATTTGACTCATCGATGACTGTCATGTTGATTCCAAGTTGTCATCGACCCGCCTACAAGATTGCCTCGCTGCTCTGGCTCACACACCCCTACCCCGTGCGTGTAAACCAAATACATGTGCAATCACATTGGTGCTTGGATATCGTAACATGTTGTACTGCACCATTATAATATTTAATAGAACAAATCGATATGTTCACGTCGGAAGCTTTCACCAATAGGCCTATACTGACCAGTAGTTTCGATCGTACATTTTACATCTTGTACGTAATGTTAGCGGAACTATGATCAACTCGTATATGTGCACACATAGACAAACACCCATGCACACACACACACACACACACACATACACACACAAATACACACACACACACACATACACACACATAAATACACACACAAACACACACACAAACGCACAAACACACAGACAGACAGACGCACGCGCGCGCGCGCACACACACACACACACACACGGAGCAATCCTTTCATAATATAATAGCCAACAAATCTTTAATGTATATACATTACAGAAGTAATTAATTGAACTAAAGAACCTAAGAAATACAGGAAAGTCCGATTGCTTAACAATGCGAACTAACAGACATATGTCTGGCTTATTTCACAGTAGATGAAAGAGTCCGAATTGGTTTAGATACGATGCTCTACAGACCATTCCAATGATAGTCCAGTGACTTATTTACGGCGCAGTTGAAACAATAGGAACTCTCGGCAACTTCCCTTCTGAATCGGCTCAAACTCGGAACAATCTACGGTGACCGGAAATAGCCAGAGGATTCCTGATTGCGTCCGGTCTGAGACATGCACATGCCAACGGAATGTCTATCTACCCTTGATAAACAATTATGCTGCTACATGTACGTATATATATATATATATATATATATATATATGTGTGTGTGTGTGTGTGTGTGTGTGTGATCATTCGTAGGAACCATTCACACAGATGAATGACGGAAATACTTCGGTGATCGCGCATGCGCAATATGCGAGAATGCTTGATAGGAAGTGGCCGAATGTTGAAGCCGTTTTAAAAAAATATATATAATTGAAATGATTTGTGGATTCTGTTGGAGGATAACTCTCACCAGTTTGATCCCAATGACAAAAATAATACATATTATATATAAGGCATTCCAATATTTTAACTATCAGCATATACAACCGAATTTGTTAAATCTTAATTAGATAGTGTGACTACTTAGTAGTTTGTAATGTAAATATTATTCAGATTATGTCTCGACTTTCGCTCCTCGTACATTGGAATTGACATGCAGACTGACGGTAGCGACCATACAACTAAACGAAAACGTATCGACATGTTTAGGCTGAAATTTTAGCAATGAAATGCGTTTAGGCGTAATTAAATATCATGTTTCGACAACGTGTATACTATGTAGAATAAGTAACACCTACTTTTGTTTTTAATGAATGCTTCGCCCATGTTGGCTATAAATGGTTTATTCAACATATAGACTAAGCTAATGAATGTTAGACATGTTGTATGGGTTTGACCTAAATCACCTGTAGCACGACGAACTGTTTATTTAAATAAAATAACTTGAACTTTGAATATTAGTTCCGTAATATCACAGGTTTTCATACTCGGGGGCAAGTTCAGCACATCAGCTTTCAGTAGGAGAAAGTCTACAACACATGTAGCGCAGTGCTGAAATAGACCTGCAAGCAGCCACTGGTACCGAACTAGAAATTTCAAGGATGATAAGTTAACTTCCACAGTAAAGACAGTGTACTATGTGATGATCACTTCGGGAACAATTTAACTATTTATTAAAATGGAAGACAATACCTATTACTTTTCTACGCTCGAGACGATGCTACAAGTTGAAAAGTCTGGCATTCTATTCACTAAAGGTTGAATATCGTCTATGTTTAGGTATTAAAATACAAATTGAATCGTTGTACAGTGTGTCAAACCTGCAGTGTTCGAATTCCAAACCGCGCACCGTTCTGTGGGCCCAGACTTATCGATTGCTCTTACGATAATGGCGTATGTAACGAGACACTGGGGATACGCTTTAAAGGATGCTTCCCCACAAATCTAGGACCTTCACCACGGTGGAGGCCTGGTCCCGAGACAAAACATTTTGAGTACGATTTCATGCTGAAGCTCAATTATTATATGAGGATTTCTGAAGAAAACGTTTAGTTGTGTATGAAGTCGTACTCAAAAAGGTTTCGTAATCTGATTCATGTGCACCATCCGTGGCTGGCGAACCTTACTGTCGTACATGAACTTTGAGTAATATTGTAACGCACACACACACACACACACACACACACACACACACACACACACACACACACACACACACACACAAAGACATTCGAAAGTCTTAGTTAAGAAAAGCTTCATTTAATGAGGTCGAGATTCCGAAGAGATTGGTTTGAAACATCCTTTGTGGCTTCCTCCCAATTTCCTAGGATCACATGTTTTACTGTTGATTAACCCTCTCCATGCTGAAGGCTACCGGAGATGCCCTAGTTGTGCCTGTGTCTAATTGTGCCTGTGTCAAGTTTAAGGTCAATGCAATAAATCTAGGATTATGCCCCCAGAAAATGCCAAAATGTATTTATTTTAAAAATATTATTAAATAAAAATAAAATAAATAAATAAATTGCCAACCCACATTGCATTTACATGATGTATACACGTATGCTAATTGTGATTTTTTTTGTTTATGCATTTTTTTTTGAAAATGGGGATTATTTCAATTATATCTAGGCTTGTCAGATTATGGCAGGAGGAAACCCGCAACACCTGTAGCACGCTGAATGCAGCAGTAAACCTGCGAGCACTGGCTGGTACTGACAAACCAAGGATGATTACTGCATTTTATGCATTCACATCTATTGAGGCCAGGAGAGTGGCGCTAGCCAGATACCAGTCATGACAGCTATATAATGTAAATGCATTCATATCTAAGACCAAGAAAATAGTTCTAGCCAGATCCCAGTCGCCTTGCATCCGTGAGGAACTGCATATACATTGAAACTGATCACGTAATCTTAGTCAATCGCAAACCTGTCGTGATCTGTGGAAATCTATTTTCTTGCAAGACTCGTAGTAATTCATTTGTATCTTAAACTCGTCTTCAATTCGATTTCCTTTTGTATCTCATCAATTCCTCTACATACGATGCATTAGAATCGCTGAAATCAGTCGATCTCAAATTTAAAATGAATTAAATCACTTTTATTTTCACAATCAGCTCACTTCGTAATTCGAGTTGTAGATAACTACTGAAAGTCCCTTTGAACGTTTTAATAAGATTCAAAGTAATGCATTTACGGTAGGTATAACATTGCTTCTAGAAGTTCTTCTCAAGTTACATTTAAACTATGCCATTTAAACAGACCCATTTACAATTATTGTACAACCATAGTATATCTAATAAACCTGGAACATATTATATTACTTTTACAATTACATGTAGTGTTCAATCTATATAGTATAATACGTATACATGGCAGGGATTATTTCTAATTACAATTATTCCTAAGCCAGCAGAACTCCCAGAAGTAAATACTTACATAAATTTGTAACCTGGTCAAAAACCAATTCCATTAAAAGAATAATGAACCTAACACAACTATCTGATTTAAAACATATTTCCAAATTTATAAATGACATTTTCAATTAAATAAAATAATAGACAATATATTTACCATCAATATATTTATTGACTCTCTTATGTTTGCTCACACACGTGTTCCTTGATACAGTATATTATATTAATAACATGTCATATTCGCCATGTTGGTGGCATACAGTTATAAAGAAACTTGCAACAAATCAATTCTTACATTTGTAGATGCGAACAGACCCAATTGCAAGCGAATTGTACAATAAACATACCATCGCAAACAGATAATACATCTTAAGGAGAATTAGCACTTATTAGAGGAAATTCCAATACACAACCGATATAATGAGACACAGGGGAATATCTTTGTAACAATGGAACTTACGCTGTCACGCAATGTCGATTTATTTACGTCTGGTATCAATTATACCTCTTGTGATGAAACACGGTTAGGCCATAATTATTTGATTCCATGGTTTACGGATGTTTCTGTGATGATTTTGGCTCGGGCGTTTGAACTATCAATACATTTAAATTGATATTTTCGCCAGCCAGTCGGGTCCACTATATAAAAAAAAAAATAATAATAATTGGAGATTATGAATGGTCGGTTGACAGAAAATAAGTATAATTTATCAATATGATTGTCGATAGTAATTGTTATCAATACCAGTACACATAGTTTGTTCAGATTTGAATGCACAAAGTATTCCTTTTCACTAGTTATAATTATTATAAATTAGACTTTTGTTATATATATATATTTACCAGTAAGCAATCAAATTGGCTTCGGGTTTGATTTCATGCCGCCCTTTGTTCATGTCCATTGATTGTTTGTACGACTTGTTCCTTCACCATTTATTATAATAATTTTCTAAAGACTAGTACACTGTCGGCGAAATATAATAAAAATATAAATTATTTTTATGTTCCAAAGTTGAAAACCCCCAGCGGATCCGTAAACCAGGAACTTAAATAACTGTGGCCTTAGGTAGATAGGATCACTGGTTAACAATTAGAATCGTGTTATCTGTAATTATCTTTCTGTGGCGACGCGGACACATTCTGTTACACTCGAACAGACGAGGTAATTTGCTGGATTAATTAGATTGACTGTTAGGTACGTTAAGTTAGTCTGTGTATGTGTCATTTTCACGCGTGACGACGACACTCAGGAAATTAGTTGTTTAACATAGTATGTTATTGCGACCAGCCATCGTTTATTATGACACAGACAATTATCCGTTGATTAACTAGTGAATTCCAGTGTAATTTGGACAATGTATTCATCCAATTTAGACGCGATTTAAAGTTTAAAGTCAGTTATCGCAACTAAGTGAATGTGAACTACGATAAGTGGATCGTACCGACGAATATCTACAAACCGCCGGAAGTATCCGGTCAGGAAATCGCCAATTAGTGTAGCGGATATCCAGGTAATATGCATTGTGTGGAATGTGTTCAAATCTTGACATATCCTAATATGGGTAAAGATATTTCATATGATAGTGTGCTTTTAATTGATACCGCTATTAATTGAAACAGCTATTAACAATTACAATTACTTTATCTAAAATTAAACTAAGATCTAATTAAGCTATTGATCCTCGTATAGTTGGAAATTGTCATTCGCTGAGCGACAGACCAAACGTCTAAGGAGTGTATGTTTCGGATCGGAATAGTAATTTGATTGCTATTTAAATATACACAACATACAGCTGTTTAATATCATGATTCCATAGTATTATATGCTTATTATTAATAGTACTTTCTGTTCCACTTTGATCTTTAATATATAATAGGTTACATAAATATTTGATATAAACTTTAGTTTAAAGCATCATCACTAATTATCCATACTTTGTGCGCCATCAGATACGACAGCACCTCCGCGCTCAGAAATGTGGCTCCGAAAATAATATTCCTTTTGGAACAAAATCCCCATGAAGAATTAAGCAACGGGAAACTACGCATACGTACGTCTAGCAACGGTCATTTTGCTAAAGGGCGATGGTTTTTTTAACTGGGCATGTTCTATTTAAACTGCAATCCTGTTTCAAGCTTTATGGGTAGAGTCACAACAGGAAGCGAACAGCACGTGACGTCAGTCCTTGTCGCGGTATAAGTGGCGCGCAACAGACTATCTCTTCTCACACTTCCGGTGAAGCGTTTTTGTTCAAATTGATGCGCTTATAAGCCTGGACGGTGACTAGACAAACTTTTCATGCGGTTTATCTTCATTACACCTCGTAAGTCATTGATGTTTCGTGTCAGGCGCCACATCAGCTTTCATTTCCCATTCCCTTAGGAGTTAAAGGGCAAACCACCGTATAACAGATACATCTTTCGCCATTGCATCAACCACTCGGTATACATACATTAGTCACTGCCTTGTTTATTGTCAATTACGATATTTATTTATGAAATCCCCTAAACAGCATGTAACGAGACGTGTCATCCATCAATAGCCATAGCCATATAAATCAAATGGACATAATATAGTTGTTTGATATACGCGTTTATAGGTAAATACACTAGACTAACAACTAGGCTATCCATCAAGTATACTCCCACTTTGATTAAACTTTGGTTGTAAATATTACATCATACATTGTGCCACCATGGCGGATACTGGATGTAGTTGGTATTCATTGAATGGGAAACCAACACATTTTAATACTAATATAAATATATACAACATACACTAAATCTAGCTTATACACTGATATACACGTGTATAATGCCGGGAGTTATAGCATATAGCACACACTGTTGATTAACGTTGGAAGCAGTGGATCAACTACTAGCAATCTCATAAAAGGGACAATTGCAATATTGGTCCATCTATCTTCTATCGTCAGTATCTCCGAAGTACAGGGGGTAGTGCAATGGCAGAACATTGGATGATGGAATCAAAGCCAAAGGTCTCGGGTTCAAATGCCGTCCCGGGAGCCTAGCATCCATGCATGTTCGCAAAATTTGCCTTTCTGACTCGACAATGATGCGCTGACTGTACCATTGCAATGCAGTTATCATCCTCGGTTTGTCTTAGTAACTTGGTAACTTATTATTTTCTCAAAACCACCCACGGTGGTACACGAGATACAACATAATTTATAAATTGAAAATAAATACGTGCAAAACATGACAGGGTATAGAAGTACAGTGAGTCAATACATATTCATTGTGTAAGTGTTTTCATTTATATAATTATAAGTTGTATATTTAGACACATTTTTTATTCTGTGCTGTGACAATGCATCACAGCGGAGTAAAAAGTGGAACTCGTTCGCTATTGCGTGCGAGTCACACAACTTAAATGTTCTATTTACTATTGGTTTGTTTTCTCAGCGATCAGTTTGTTTTTTTAACTCTGTGATTTGATGTTCGGAATTTAAGTATGGGCTTAGTAATAGTATCCGGAAGCAAAAGATATTTTTCTAATAATATAGTATCTTTAAAAACCAAAATGATATAATTTGCTATCTTTAATCTGAGTGGGAATCTACCTAATTCACCGTAAACCATAAAATTTGGGGTAGATGATGTTAAACCGGCAGCTAGTTTTAGAAATTCTAAATGTGTTTTTTTTCGATTATGTTTAAGTTTTCATAGCCCCACATTTCGCACCCATATAACAAAATGGGTACAATCATAACACCAAATGCATTTATATTACAATCTAAAGGTAGAGAAAGGTTTCGTGTTTTTTTTAACAACAGAACATTGGTTTTGTGGCTTTCTTTACTAAAGTCTTCATTGAACAGATCAGCCTTCTGTTTCTGTGAAATTCTATACCTAGATATGTATACGTATCAACTATATCTATTTTTGCATTGTTAATAAAAAACGATAGCTTAGTATTTTTAGCTGGGCCGCTGCCGAAGATTAATATTTGGGTTTCATTAGGGTTTACTTAAAGTTCCCAACGATTGCAGTAGTCATGAAAGTAATTTAGTAAGTGTTGAAGAGAGTCAGGCGTATCCGCAAAAATACCAGTATCATCCGTATACACATAAGTTGAGATTATCGGTATTAGTGGAGTAGATTTCGACCCCTTCGTATCCCTTATGTGTGAGATAGGTTCCAAAATCAGTTAAATATATTGAAAAAAGCAGTGGCGATAAGTTCTCACCTTGTCTCATACCCGCGTTACGTACAGGGGAAGAAATTAGAGGTAGAGTTGTTTGATATTAATTATGATTTTATATTTGAATACATATGTTTGATGAGGTTTAGGAATCTTCCGTGAATCCCAATTTTTAATAATGTTATGCCAAAGACCAGCACACCATACCTTATCAAAGGCCTTCGAAAAATCAATAAAAGCACAATATAGTATCTTCTTTTTTAGTTTAAAAATATCCCGTATATGCAGGACGAAACTATTGTCAATTCTCGTAAAACCTTTTCTAAAGCCAGCTTGCACCGCGCTTATTTGATTTGATTCAAGAAAGTTATTTAGACGACGATTCAAAATGCATGTGAAGAGTTTTCCCATGCAACTGAGGATGGTAATGGGTCTATATGACGATGGATCAGATGCAACTCCTTTCTTTTTATAAATTGGTTTACTATTACCTATTAACCAATCATCGGGGATAATCGCCGTTGCTAGGACTAAGTTAAAATATTGGACAAGGAGGGGTTTTGTGAGAGTTAGAGAATCAATAATGTAGTCATTTTCTATATTGTCTTGACCCGCACTCTTATTTATTTTTAAATTACTTGCAGCGACCTCAATTTCAGCACTTGATATATCGTCATTCAAAATATGTAGATCATAGTTAGATGGTTATAAATCATATTCTAGGGAGTTATTATTGTCGTTATTCGTTTGGTTTACTTCTTTAAAATATTTTTAAAAGATTCAATACTTGGCATTTCTGGGGGTTACAGTTCTTTTTATCATATAGAAGCTTCCAGAACTCTTTAGGAGAATGCTTAATATTATGTCGAAAAGTGTGACACGCTTCTTTTATATTATGGGATATATATTTATTCAAACATTTCTTACAACTTAGATTTGTTCTTGAGTTCAATTTTCTTTTCTTCCGTGATATTATTTTTGTAGGCATTTTTAGCTTTATAATACGCTTTGCGGGCTTGTTTGCATTCGGGGCCAAACCAAGGCTTGCTTTTAGCCTTTCCCGTTTTTTTGAAAGATGTATGCTTTCGTACCGAATGTAGCACGAGCCGCATCGACTAGTACGTGCGCGATACTTGAAGCCAGGTTATTTATAGTTAAATCGCTGTACCCTTTATTCAAAGCAAGTAGTGTTGAATTGGTAAGATTATTGACTTCTTCTATAATTATGTTATCTAAGAATATCTCTTTCTTTTCAGGTTTATACCATTTGGGTGTACCATTATCACTGCTGTTATGGTTAGCTGTGTTGTTGGGTATTGGAAATGTTGTTATGGGTACAGCATGGGATAAGCATAATGTTAATTTATGTGGGCAATGCACATTAGAGTAGAGGGGTGAGAAATCTAGGATTTAATAATTGTCAATATCTGGCAAGCACAGTATTGTGATAACGTAGTCAATGACACATCTATCTTTACACGTGTTATTTCCTATGTTCGTATGCGAACCTATTCTTCCATTACAGATTAGTAGATTTAGATGCCGACATAGTTCTATTAACTTTACTCCATGGTTATTTACTTTGAGGTCTTTTGAGCAACGTGCACGAGGTAGGTTTAATGAGTTTAACATATAGTCAGGGTTACTATCGAGAGGGAAAACATCATCAGGTGTATGATCATCAAAGGTACAATAGTCTTTCAATATGCCAGTGCGAGCATTAAAATCTCCCAATAACATAACATAGTCACTTTTACCAAATACATTCAGAACTGATTCAGTGATGGAATCGAACATTTGATTCTTGAAAAACCTGGATCCTTCAGGAGGGCTATAAACAAAACCTATGTAAATATCGTTATCAACTTTTAAAAGGTCTTTACCTATTTTGACCCAAAGAATGCATTCACAGTCATCTTCAGTGAAGTCCACATATTGCATAAGACTTTTTTAACAGCAGCACCCATACCGCCAGATTTGTGCGTCAGATTAGGTCTATGTTTAAAAAACAATGAATATCCTTTTGTGTGTAAATCGTCAAGATTGTCAGTCCTGGTCTCCTGGAGACTCATTACTATATCATAATCTTTCAGGTAGTTCGTGAATTCTGGATAGAGAAGTTTTCATGGTAGTCCACACACATTCACATTACCAATGGTGAGAGGTTTGTTGGTTGAGGATGGAGTACGCCTTGGTTTGTCAGCTTCACGTGTCGGCTCACCTACGAGTCCCTAGGCGCGCTGTGGTTTGGGTATTGTTGAGGTGGGTACCCGGTAGGGGTGGGACAGATGCAGTTTGAAGTTTGTTATCTATATACAGCTTGTCTAAGACAATGTTTGCCCTCTTGCCGTCGCGTTTGGCTGTTTTCAGTAGTGGTAGCAATACTTCCTTTTTGTATTGAGAGACTTCTTCGGGGAACTGTTCATTTAGGATCTGCATCTTTTGACAGCATCTCTTTCTTTAGTACTGTTGAATTTTGTGTTGATATATCTAGGTTTGGCTTGTTGCGATGATTTTCGTCCGATTCGATGTACCCGTTTAAAGTTGATATCTGTACTAGGCATTTTGGGGGTATTTTGAATAATATCTGACTGTTTGTTCACTCAGGGCACTCGGGGATGTTACTGAAGATAAGGTTATCCCTCATAGAACGACATCTTTGGTCAATTAAGCTTTCACGTAGACTAAAGTTGCTCAACTGTAAGAAACACCCGATTTGAGATTGTTTAGATCTTGTTCAATACAGTGTGAGGGGTTTCCCCCGAGGACGCCACGAGACAGTATGAAGTATTGATGTTATTTGGGTCTGCGTTTATATCCTCCTGACCCGTGTGAACTGAGGAATTCGACACTCCTTACGTTCTTATCAGCAACGTAATGTACAGATCTAGAGGACTGCTCATATATGAGTCATAGTCATTGCTAATACTGGTTACTATGGAACGAGGGGAATATTATATAATAGACCTAATTTACATTTATTTAGTAGATTTATGATGTATTTTTCAAGTATATAGTATATTATGTTTAAACAATTATTACACTTTGAACGTAGAACCCAGTGGCTGACCAGAATATATATATATATTAGAAAGGGTTCATTTTAGAAATAATGACCTTATATTTTGTCGGCAAGCATGGTAAGACATTGTTTTATATTCATGAAGAATTCGCCTAATTCGCCTATATAGGGGCAGGCGTGAAATAGAACGAGTAGGCTATATGCATGTAGCATATATACTTCCGAATTTTAGATATGTTTTAGATATTGGCTCAGTCATATAATATATGTACCGCTACCACTACCATAACACACCAAGAACACAATAAATAAAAATAGGCTATAGGGTAGGCTATAAGTATATACACTTGCTATATTTTTTTTGTCTTTTACAGTGAGTAGCATATTTAATTGTTTGGGTTGATTATATATATATATATAAAAAAATTTCACGTTTTTATTTGGCAGCTTGTGGAATTCGTCTTTAGTTTTTTTTTAATACGCTATACATTTTAAAAGTCAACACAGTCAAGCAGGATGTACCTGACTGTGAGGTCCTCTTCACACCCAACGCACCGAGGTTTATCCTCGCCTTTTAGAAATTATGAATGCGTGAAAAAAATAATGACCAATGCGGCATCGTCGCAAGACGGTTTCGTCTTGACAACAATATATCCCCGACAGGGGTGTAAAGCCAATGATGGGCTGAAAATGCTGCAATTTATTATGAATTTGAATCCCATTTGTTTTGGCGCAACGATTTAATATATGCGTTGATGTTATGCTTTGAATCGCTGTTTGGGATTGACATTGATTTTAATGAATTACCATGGACAGCATTTGCTGCAGCATCAGCTAAATCTTTGCCATGGATGCCTACATGGCTTGGCAACAAACAAAATAAGATCTCATACTGAGATGTTGCCAGATAATTATGAAGTTCTAAAATTTCAATAATAAAAGGATTATAATTATTGTTTTTAATTGCCTGAAGACAGGACAATGAATCTGAAAATATACTATGCTATAAACGAATTATAACTGAACCTTCTATCAGTGTCTATTTTTTAAGTATGGAAATGATGGTATAAAACTCTTTTGGGGACAAACAAATATGAAATAATCAACGATATAAAACAAACAAACCAATCGTTCATTCGTATGATTACCCAGAAGAAAATCACTCCCACCGTCTACCCACCCCACACCATCTTCTTTCAATGATTACATGTGCCCTAGATGTTGTCCACCTGCTGGGCCCCGTTTCACAACGGCCTCCTCACTATTTAGGAGCTCCTAAACCAGTCCTAAAGGTTGTCACCTCGTAACAAGTGTCTCACGACGACGTCACACAAGTCGTATCCCTTCTTAAATCGGCATCTAACTTAGGTGATAAACTGGGTCATAAATTTAGGATGTCGTTGTGAAACGGGGGCCAGCAGGTGATAAACTGGGTCCTAAAGTTAGGAGCTCCTAAATTTAGGAGATCGTTGTGAAACGGGGGCCTGCTGTCCACTATGGTCGAGCCGGCCTTTCATCGATATCTGAAACAGCCTATACCTGCTGACCCAGTTTCGTATGTCGTCACGGTGGTCGTTGTGAATGAAGCATTCATAAGTAGACAATGCGGTGGCCGGGTAACAATCACCACTTTAGATCAAATGATAAAATATTTGTAATTTAAAGGAGCACTTGAGTTTGAGATGCGTTACTACAAAGCATCGCAGACAAGTTATATTTTCGCAATCAAGACTGTACATCAGTGTAAATATATTAGCTAGCGGCTTGATATATACTCCAATGTTGGGGTCAATTAACATTTGACGGTAGTATTAATTAATAACAAAGGACTGAAAACAAACCGAAATGTGTGCATGTATTTTTATTGGAACACACGCATAGGCTACAGCACGCGTGTTCCTGCAATATCTATGCCTACACATACACATGATTAGGGCTCCAGTTCTAATGTATTGGGTTCCCCCGTATTCATCTCTCAAAATTAACTCACCTGTAGTAAGCAATTCCATCATTCAAATGTAGGCTACGTTATTGATTATAGAAACCATGTATGAGTAAAGCCAACATGCCCGTGACTATTAGTTCATTTATAGCATTGACACGCGCTCCGTTATCATATTTGTAATCAGAATTGGCTTGTGTGTTTCGTACCGAAATGTCATCAGCCACCAAGTAAATTCAGGGTGTGCGCTTCGGAGATCTACATGCAGTTGGACTTGTGAGGCTATGTAACAGGTTTGGATCAACACCAGTATTTTTTATCAACCATATAGTCCACCGGAATTTCAGTTATCTACTTTGTCAATACGATATAATAGTCTTATATCATATTGCACCACACCTGGTAATCTAAGTACAACTGCACCACACCTGGTAATCTAAGCACGCGTATCGGGGACCGTTTATCACAAGTCGATTACTTTGAAAAGTGCTATAGCTCGCTACTTAGTAGCTATCTGGGTCTGTTGGTCGGATATACCCGCCACTTCCTGACATTACTCACCAATCATCGTTTGGCCAAAAAACAACAAATATTGGTAAGTATTCTTATGATCTATGCTGTTGTCATGTTGGCATACTCATGAGTCAGTAAATAATAGACTGAAGATAAAACTAAACAAAACGTGTGTGTTTACGTATCGGGTCATTTTGGCCATGTCTATGGCCGGGTAGTGATAATGCTTCGCTATACTCACTTCACTATCAGTGAGTATAGCGAAGCATTATCACTAACGGATGATTGTGAGGCTGATCGTTCTGAAAAATGCAGTGTCATTTTGTTTTCCTGTCAAAATAATATGTAGTCTGTTTGACAGCGATCAATCTATGTGGATACCTTCATTTAACACAGTTTTCAATCCACTGGTAATATATTATATCATACTGATCTATATTGTGATGATATTGGATATTTCCATCCCGCTCTTCAGTTATGGGTGGTTTCGCACCTGGGTAATTTCGTGCTAGTTTCGGGTCGGTTCGTACCGATTTCGGGTCGTTTCATACTGATTTCGGGTCGTTTCGTACTACTTGTGTGTCGTTTCTTCATAGTGCTTATATATATGATGTTATTGAATGTAATTTCTGGAAGATAGATATTTTTATCACGAGTATGTAAATGGATATCTAATGGATATTTGCATATAACATGCTAAAGAAAATAATTTAATACTGGTACGAAACCAGCACGAATCAACCCGAAATGAAGTGCGAAACGAGTTGGTACGAATGGGGTTTTGGTGCGAAACGACCCGTAATCCCGCTCTTCTACAGTGGTTTGTATTACAAATTATTCTCAGCAATGATGTACTTGTAACATCGCTGATGTTTTGTTTCACACATTTTTGATTAATTATTATGGTAGGACTAGTTGTATCAGGGTAATCAAAACCAAAGAGACACAGCTGACGTGTAAGTGGTCAATGTAGGTATTAATAATTAAACAAGGCCAATGCTGTGTGTTGCACTATATACATATACATTGCACAGGTGCCCCCAAACAAGGAACTGTACTCTGCTAATGATGTGTACATGTATATAGCCCCTGGGGGGTTAATCAAACAGAATTTATTGCTTTTCATAGTTTAATTGATCAATGTTTGAAGTTCTATCACTGTAAAATGCCTCTTCCAATGTGCATATATAATATAAGCTTTGAAAAACATGTATAAAGCACATGCACCGATTAGTATTAGTTATTTTGAGGTTTCAAAGGTGATATGGTGTCATACCCTTGAAACCTCGAAATAACAAATTTATTCCCATTCAGGGGCCCTTCCACAGAACAATCATAGCGCTACGAAATTCGAAACCCTTAGCAACTCCATGCTGACATACAGGGGTTACGACTCTCGTAGCGCTACGATTGTTCTGTGGAATGGGCCCCAGATCTCTAGTTCTATTTCCATACGTCCGAATTATTTCCGTTATAGTCTAGTCCAAGTGAAGTCACATTTATCGTGTCATGCCCGTATACTAGTGATGAGTAACAATGGCCATTTGTGAAATATGTGAATGTCTTAGCAATGGTGTTTTGTGGAAGTACACAATCAAAACAAATTTACAACTGGACTGAAAAATGTAAAACTTAGTGTTGTCTGACTGTGCAGTGTGAAGCTCGATCTGTCGTGTACATATTTATCTGTTTGAAATCCACAGATTTAATACAAAAATGGTTATTTCTGTTAACATTATTATCCAAATCATCAGTAATACATTACATTTCATGTTTTGTTCAACTGTAATTCACTTTGCCTTTATTTGTTATGAATGATATGTATTTGCTTGTAAATGCACTGATGAAATTTTCAACTTATCCAAGAATGTAAGACACAGGTCTCATCCTTATTAATTGTTTTAATTGTTTTCCCAGCGACATATGGTTTCACATCAGGTAAGAAATCAGCATGGCAGAGTTGAAGTCATACAAGGTGCATGAAGGTGACAGCAACAACAAAGTATCACCAGGTACGCTTTTTTTTATTTTACGCCTGACAAATTAAATATGTACCAAGCATAACAGCTATGTTGGCACTGATATTTAATTATTATTCTTTTTCTTTTTTTACATAAATTACTTCTAGATCTAGAATATCTATTATATTTTAATAATTTCTTACTTTGACGTTTACAAGATTTCGCGACTGTCGATTGGCTAAAACATGGTCACGTGACAAAAGTTTACATGACAAATTTTTGCGTTCATACTCGTGTAAACTTCACAAAAAGTTTCAACTTCCGTGTATACTTTGCCGGAACTACTTTAATTGGAA